>NCQT01152261.1:0-11788 GCA_002740465.1 Stenocereus thurberi | reverse complement strand
TTGTGAAACTCATTGTTCTAGAATTTGTTGTTCGATTTCAGGGAGCTTCTGCTAGACTTTTATGTTAGTTCCGGTAAAAGAAAGCCAGAACATATAATTATTTTCAGGTATGTATATTTTCCCTTGGAATTCGGCAAGCTTTTCATATTCTTCGTCTTTTAAGGGTTGTTCCTATCAGTGATAAATGAGTGCATATGTCAATTAGCTATTATTATGTTATTGATTCTAATCCCTTTGTTACTGCAGAGATGGAGTGAGAGAATCTCAGTCCAATCAAGTGTTAAACATTGAGCTTGACCAAATTATCGAGGTTTTATCCTTTTCTAAAGGCTTTTCTACATATCATCGTTTGCATAACCACCTTTTCTGAAGGTTTATTTTCTTCATGATGCTTATTTGCAGGCTTGCAAGTTCCTGGATGAGAAGTGGAATCCAAAGTTTGTGGTTATCGTGGCTCAAAAGAATCACCATACCAAGTTTTTCTAGAACGGTTCTCCTGATAATGTCCCCCCAGGTATATATGCTTTAACAGGATTAGTACAGCGTTACCAATGCCTTTTGAGCAATTCCTAAAATCCCTCTTTTGATACACGGGTACTGTGATTGACAGCAAGGTCTGCCATCCCAAGCACTATGACTTCTACCTCTGTGCACATGTTGGAATGATTGTAAGTAATCAACAAGCCCATCTTCTTTTCCATAATCCAGAAAAATCTGTTTCCGTTTTTCCTGCCTCCTCGTAAACTGAATTATGTTGTATATGCTTCGCACTACTCATTCTTTTGAAAGTTGAAGGTATGCAGTTTTCTTGATTCTTAATTTTTGATGGATATTATCTTAGAGACTGTAGCTAGGTTTTATTACGCTATTTTACTGTGAGTTGCTCAGAGAGAACCTTGGGGGGGATCACGCACAGGATTTTAGGAAGGGGGGCATATACGGATTTTAAGAATGAATTTTTAAACAAAAAAATTTCTTTTTTAATTATTGTTATTAATGGTATTGAATTTTCTCAGTTTCTCAGTATCCTAAGAGATTTGATTGGATGGTCCATTGTGGTATATGCAACAGAGGAAAAATCAGATCCAGGGCTTGCAGGTGCGATGATTGCGAGAATTGTCGGAGTAGGTGACAACTATAAGAAGTGTGTACTTGTGATGGAACCACCATTTGGGAAGCAAAACCCAATTTTGTCACGAGCAAGGTCTGACAGCATATTCATTCTAGCTGCATGATGAAAGGGGGCGAAAATGGTCTGACTGCAATGTTTATGCGCATAGCTTGTACAAAAATATGGGCATTTGCAATCTCTTTAGATTGATGATCTCTTATACCTGAGTTGGTCAATTGGCTTGAAAATTTAGATAATTTCATAGAACTGTTTTAGGATTTTGAAGACTTGGGCATTTGTAATGTATCTACATTTAATTTATGATTTCTTATACTTGAATTGGTCAACTAGCATTTGTCTTCTTTTTTTTGTAAAGTTGGTGTTTAGCTAGTGAACGCTTAAAACATAAAAAAACGAATACTTACGCTTTAAATAGTGAACGTTTAATAAATAAGTACCCTTCACCAAAGATTCGTTAAAGGCGGTGTAAATATAGTCCTGGATTTACATTACAAAGGAAGCAGGAGCAAAGGCAACTACTTTCATATCTATGGAAAGACTCTGAAATTTCATGTGTTAGCTGCAATAGTTTAATATTTAAGTATGCAAATCAGAAACCTGTTTTTAGAGTTTTGAACTCATATAGCATATTCTATGCTCCTTTGCTGGGGTTTTTACGCATTCACTAGAATTTCGACCTCGGTATGCTTATCTATGTTTGTCCTCTGTGCTGCACTAAGCTTATTTTTAGTGCCGTAAATGTGTTTCTGTCTGTATTCGAGTGGTTTTTTTTTAATGCTTTATGAAGAAGTGAAACTGCAATAATATTTATCAATCAACCAATGCAACATTTCTTGTCCAGGCTTTCCGATGGTTCAAATCCGTTCAAGCTGCCAATAAGGAGGCTACAAATTTGAACTTCATCAGGGCAGTTTGCGTACTTCAGTTCCAGAGTTAATAAGTCTCCTTAGTTTCTCCCTCCTTTTCAAAATCTAAGGCTATACCAGATATCAAATTGAGAAAAAACTTGAGATAATCCTACCTGTATATTGGTTGGCTATAATTCCTAAGCTGTTCCATTGACCAAATAGTAATTGAAAAATATTTAACAATAGTGTGTCTTACAATTATGTAGGCATGAAAATTTACTTTCTAAGAGAAGGTTTCTATTTAGTTATATACATACCAAAAAATAAATTAAACTAATGATATAAATGCTCCTCCAACTTACCCTTCATCTCCCCAAGCCAACTAAGAACAAAGTCTTCAGCAGGAACAACTTCACAATCTGAGTCTCTGGTGGTTCAATCATCAGACAGGCAAGCCCGCTAGGAACAAAGTCTCTCACAAAACCTGCCACATCTTTTTAGACTTTATGGTAAATTTAATTCTTTAGAGATCGAATTATTTCCATTCACAAACACCATTGGCGAGATTTTTTGTGTCTAAAATCTTCACTAAATTGTATTGCCTTTAACAGTAAGCAATACAAAGCAGGTAGGACAAGAACTCAAGACCTACAAAAATAGCACAAATAGAAATATAATCCTCAGCTACAAATACTATTCCTTGTCTCACACCATGCATTCATTCATTCACAAACAACCATTCTAATATATTCTTCTGCCCCTGGGGCAGTTTCCTCTGTCAAAGGGAACTTGAATATTCATTTAGTTACAAATATGAAATCTTTACTTACCCTGTTACAAGTTAAATTTATTTCTTTTAAAAAAAAAGCTAAAAATTAAAATTTAGTTTAATTAGAAACTAAATATAGCATTTTTATTTAAGGTATTTTGATTTATGATTTAACATTAAGAATTAAATTGACCATAAAGTCCTTGTATAGGTAGAATTCATTAAGCTACTACATTCATGGTATATATCCATTAGTTTTCAAACTGAATAGCCAAACGTAAGCAGTCGTATCCTAGAACTTACTACTACTTCCTTGAACATTTGAGCTTTGTAGTTTCATAGGCAACTACTATGTTCTTCACTTCTGGAGCAATGACATTGGTAGATGATGTGACGATCTTGTGGCAATATTGCATCCGTAATTTATGAATCCCAACAACCTAAGATTAGAAGGGGAGAGAGGGGGTAGCAAGAGGATCCATTAACTTGTATTAGAACCTCATAAGATAAGCAGAAACAATAGATAACGACCTGACATAAAGTTGCTATACATAAACAAATTTTATCAATTCTTTTCGGGGGGAAAAAATTAAAAAGAAGAGAGGAACAAGAAAACATAATTCCCACACAATTGATATCAATTTGATGCATTTTTTTATTTTTGGGCAGAGGGGAAAACCATTAATGAAAATTTATATAATATCCTCAATAAAAATCCTGTAATCAAAAGAAATCCATTTTAGTTTCAATTTGACACCAAACTAGGACAGCACCCCTACCAGCTGAATCACCTCTACTAGCTGAATCATCTCTAAACATATATAGCATTATTGTGAAGAACAACTGTACTTTTTACGATCTATTGTGGGCGCTAATTTTACTGAACATCAAAATATGAACAGCCAACCCAAAAAAATAGTAAAAGAAAAGGAGGTTGTTCCTGCCAACACAATGCAAATATGTAATACTATTACATTGCATACCATTCTGTACCACATACAATACCAGTATTGCATCTCACCCAAGTGACCCAACCCAACAGGGTAGGCAAAAGGACAGTGACCACATACAATGCTAACACAGAGAGCTTAGAACTCAGAACAATATCCAATATCCATGCATTTAAGCTAAGCACCCCTCGGGAAAAAAAATACATATAAAAAACCCATGAGAATGATGACCCCCCCCCAAAAAAACACAAAAACCAAAAAATAAAAAAACAAAGGGGTTCATGAGACATCCGTTGAATATTATCAATTGATTTTCTCTCTTTTAATAATGATGACAATATGTAATGAAAGATGAAACACTTTTAAATGAGAAAGCCTGCAGTATGCTAACCTCATTCTTACTCAATCCAACGTCCCAACGGGTTGCCACACCTTTGTATTCCTCCATATGTCTCATAACATAAATACCTCCATTATGATCTTGTTTGGAACTGTCGATTTTCCAAGGCATATCTATGTGTCTTTCTTGAAACTGTTGAATGGAAGTCCCTCTTCTATCATCACTCCATTCCTTGACAATATATTCTCCTAGAAGTGTGCTCTGCTTGGTTTGCATATGATTTTTAAAAAAATAGTATTGTTATATGCTTCATTTGAAAAATAATAAAACAAAACAACAATGTGTAACCTCACCAAATTATCTATGAAGAACTCGTATAGGCAACTATCCTTTGGCTTTGTTTTCTTATGGTCTATTATATCCACAGTTTTGTCCTTGAAATTAAAGCAAAGAACAATTTGTCTTTTCTTGTGTACACAATGGAAAAACACCTGAAAGCCCAACATAAATTTTTTTTTTGGTCAATGTAGAATAACATACCCATCATGGTGATAACCTAATTTCCAAATAATAGCTACCAGCAAAACCAGTTACAAAAAAATACATTTAAAAGTAATATGTTTAAATAAATTTTACCAAGTTAACTTCCTTAAATTTGACATGCAGAGTCAATGACAGCTCCTCATTCGGCCTATGAAAGAATGCAGCTTTTGCTTGCGCTTCATCTTTTGTCTTGATGTATACATCCTTCAAGGCAAAACCCCCCCAAAAAAAAAGATTTTTACTTGACTAACCGCTCATATGTAAAAGCATATATATTCATGTGAAAATGTTGTATAAGAATCTTTATAATTGACTTACCAATGCTTCACTTGTAAAGAAAACCCGATGAATGCCAGATCGATCTCTATACTGCTCACGTACATTCAGTATATGCGCCCAAATATTGACGACGGTTTTGTCAACGTCATTATCCCCAGCAAGACTTGAAAGCGCACGTCTTGTAGCCACATAGTACATATCATCATACAACACTTAGCTACAAAAATAAATAGATAAATTGTATATTAAACTATGCTTGGATTGTACATAGAAAATGGTTTTGATGATTTCAAAGCTATTTACATATGAACGACTTGGCTATGCAAGTCAGGATAGCAAAGAGTGAATCAATCACCCACGTCAGATTAGTTGTCAAATGGATATAAAAATCAACTCAGAATAGCAAAGACAGAAACATTCATATATTCCTCAAATTACCATGTCCACAAATCTCAAAAGCAGAATGCTAGAGAAAATATTGATGGTCAATGCCTACTTTAAGAATCACCTAGCTTAGACAATCCTGTGGGACCAGGTTGATGAAATGCATACTATGAAGTGTAAACAGTGTGTAGTTACCTTTCGTCTTCTGACGAGTTAAACACAAAATTTGCATAAGGAGAGCACAAAAATGGTGTGAACTCTTTCCTTTCCCGGTGAGGATAGTCGCGCCTTTCTAACATTCTGTTTCCTGCATCTCCTTTCAAAACAAAATTTTATATTAGTCAAGTTCATAAAGTAGTACTTAAAGGAAGAATACTAACCAGCAATGCATCGCAGATTTTTTTAGGAAATCCCAAACAACGATGAAGGAGGAATGGAGTAGCAATGCATGTAACATTGTTTTTGCATCTAAGATTTTTTAGGAAATCCCAAACACTGATAATTCTTCATAGGCTAAATAGGCTATTGGATAGCAAAGATAGACTTTCCAAAAACCTAAGATACCCACCAACAAAGAAGTCCAAGTGTTCTAGCAAGTAACTTTATAAAAGTCCATAGCAAAAGATAGCAGATACAGGCTCTATGAGACTGATCATTCACAATTCGAACCCTGAAATAGCAGAAGCTTGTTGGTTATGTACTGTCTTACCTAAATGCTAGTACATGCCTGTCTCTCAGACATGCTTTGCTAATAAAAGAGTCGTAATGATCAACCACAATCACTCTGGTAACAAAACTTCAGAAACCAAGGCAAAACACAGCAATTCAAACTCTTGGATATGATCTTCAGTATAACCCAAATTGACAGGACATGCCATGCATATCATGAGTCTAGGATATCCCTATTCACATCCATGCCCCAGAATAATAACTAAGAAAGGTGCAGGGTGTCCTTTGCCCACTATACTCAGGTTTCATTGCATGGTTGCTTTCAACTGTAAGCATATTGCCTTAAAGCAGCCATGCCAATAGCTCCCTCATCAAGCGACATCTTACTGCACATCTTTCTATGTATCTAAGACCATCAAAACCCTACATCTTGTGCCCAGCCAACAGCTCATAAGTTCTAGTAAAAAAGGAGTAAACTATTATAAAAGAAATCATCCCTTTATGAAATGAATGTACATGTAAACCACAACACTCGTTTAAGTTCGACCAATTAACGGTAAAAGTTCACCCAAGTGGTACATAAAATTACTTAAGACTTCATCTCATCCAAAAAGATACTTATAAAGTCCAAGAACACATGTCAAAATAAATTAGATTATTATTAATCCATATAAAATTTGCATAGTATTTAGGTAGAGATCTATATATCATAATCAAATGTCATTGAAACTAATCTAAAAACCCTTACCCTTGAAACCACAAGCACATCCCCTAGAACTGTTATAGTCAAATGTCATTGAAACAAAAAAGAAGACAGAGAGAGGGGGGGAGAGAGAGACAGTGAGAGACACGACAAAGAACAAAAAAGAAGACAGAGAGAGAGAGAGAGAGAGAGAGAGAGGCAAAGAAGAAAGGTGGAAACATACCTGTTGGCACTTGGGTGCTGCTGGATACCATGGACCTCGTTGTTGGTCTTGTTGACACTTCCTCCATAATGCCTTTGCCTTTGCCAACATAGCTTGCTTCTAGTACATCTCTCAATGAAACGTTCGCATCTAGCTCTCCGATCACAATTCCAGTAGCAGGGGCAACACTATCTCCTTGAGGCTTTGCTTGACAGATTAAGATTTTTGTAACACAACCATGTGGTTACCCTTAAAAAAAAAAAGCAATAATAAGGTACAACTGAAAAATTATAGCTGTCCAAAGCTCAAAGAAATGATCCAATTTAGTTCTGTACCATTATAACTGGACCATTTGCTGCAGTTTTAGTTGGGATGCCAACAATAATTTGGAAGGATCAGATCATGTATAGCCTGGATGAGGTGATTAGATTTTTTCTAGCTTGGACAAACTGGGCCCCTAATTCTCATTTTTACTTGCACTCAGTTTTATATATGCTGATTTCTCTGAATATAGTCGTAGTTATAGTGGTGGTAGTAACAATGAGCATTTCTATACTAGCGCTGATGGACAACAGATGGACCTTACACAGAGGAAGCCAAAGCTTCCTCAGCATTAACTACATTCCCATCTTAAGACCAAGTAATTCCAAAAGAACGGCGACAAGCAAGTTTTCCTTAAGAAATTATTTCAGACTTTACACCTGTACAAAGCTCAAAGAAATGATCCAAGTTTTGCTGATGTACCACTGTAATTGGGCCATTTATTGCAGTGATCGATGGGATTTTGAATCATATTTAGAAGGATCATTTCATATATAGCCTAGATGCGGTGATTAGATCTTTTGCGAGCTTAGACAAACTGGGCCCCTAATTCTTGTTTTTACTTCTATGCTGATCACTCTGAATATAGTAGTGGAAGTGGCAGTAACAATAAGCATTTCTAAAATGGAAAGGCTAGACAGCTATAATTGGACCATTTACTGCATTGTTAGTTGCTTGTGTCAGGTCATGTTTACATTCATTATGTAAAGAGAGAGAGACAGAGACAAGTAGTGAGAGACACAGAGAGAGGCCAAGGAACAAAGGTGGAAACATACCTGTTGGCACTTACATGCTACTGCATTGCATGGACCTCGTTCTTGGTCTTCTTGACACTTCCTTCATAATAGCTTTGCATTTCCCAACATAGCTTGTTTCTTGTACATCTCACAATGGAACATCGACATCTAGCTCTCTGATCACAACTCCAGTAGCAGGGGCAGTCTCTTCAATCTCTTCTTCATGTTGTGCTTCATGGATGAAGAGATGAGTGGCTGTTGGCTTATTCTTTGCTTGAGACAAGCCGAGGCTAAAACTTGGGGAGTGAATTGTGGGAATTGATGTTTGCTTTTTTGGGAAGTCAAAACTTGATTCTCGATTGCATCAATCGCCAACAAGAAATCTTCTGACTCATAGGGGTTAGGTGAGAGTACCAGTTTGGTAATCTTTGACTTCCCCAGCAAAGTTGTCTCTGCAAACAGTGCAGCAGTTGTGGTTTGCGCAGCTATTGTTCTTACTCTCTTTAGTGAAGCATGTGCTTCAGGAACCAACTTCTCTAATTCCGTGATCACCCCTGCCAAGACACGAGTATTGGTGATGATCTCATTGCTCGCCTTTTTAGCATCCTCAAGAAGTACCTGATCATAACAAAGACAGGCCAAGCAACATAAGGTCCTAGGTTACGTTCATCCTTGAGACTTCATACAAGTCTACCGACTTGGGGGCTATTTTGATAGTTCCTTATGAATTCACATCAAATCAAAATACTATACAAGTAATTATATTTCAAGTTTAACTTAACCTTGGATTTGATGGTCAGGGCACATGACAAGGAAATGTGAGCATTATATCTACTTCCAGATATCACACACCAACATAAAAGTATGGCCATTTACCAACTGCATATTACAGAGCAAAGAGTCTAACGTAGGGGGTCATATACCTTCATTTTTGACCATACAGTATCATGTTCAGCTTTAGCAGCAGCTTTAGTGCATTAGATGGTTCCTCTTCATGAACCACTTGAGCTTTAGTGGGCCTTTCAGTCTCATCTAGATAGTCCTCAAGGGCACCGTTTCCAAAACCAACTTGAAATTCTTATTCTTCCCTTGATTTCACTTTATCATTGTCCATCCTCTCAAGGTTGGGAACTGACGCTTGATAGTCCGCACTTTGAAAACAACCCGATCAAGATAAGAAAGCTGTGAAAATCAGAAAAAAGTTCAGTTTGTTTTTACAAAACTTGCATGAAAAATTAGATGATGCAAAATTTTAATGATTCCAATTAAGTGTATGAATAAAATGAATGAATAGAAATTCTCAACGTACCATTAGGAAAAGTATTGGCCTCTAAAAAACCCCGAGGTCTTCTTTTTTCACTCATCAACTTATGAGACAAGGGCTACCATTGTGTATCGCGCCCAATTGAGTTCTCTCACTTTTCTTAAGTCCAATAATGAATCAAGTACCAAGTATTTTACTTCACCTTTTTGGTTCCCATTGAGACAACTAGACACCACAAACAATATGAAGTTTCTTTTAAATTCTTCTCCCCCATCTACCTGACTACATATCATGTCAACCATCTCCCTAGATTCAGGGACACTGTCTCGGTTAGGTCATTGTTCTTTCCATCGCTTGACTAAGGTTTTGAATTCTATACTAGAATTCGTTTTACTTTTGGCCTCAATCACCTCAAAGGGGCCCTTAGGAAGAGCTAATGTCATATAGACATCATGCTCAGTGACTCTGAACCTACCATGGGTGAGGCGTAGGGAGCATGAGCAAGTGTCAAAATTGTGAACTAACCACACTGCTAGCTTCCCTGGAATCATGTTAAGTTGCAAGTGCAAGAAGCCGCCAAACCCAATTTCTTTAACGGCTTCTTTTTGCTTGTCATTTAGCTTTTCAATTAGCTGCCTCAAACCCTTGGGTGACATCCGATTGTTGAGTTCTTTTAGTGTGCTTTTCTTTGTTTTTAGTTTGTTTCTCAATTGGGTAGTGTGAACACCCATTGAATTGCTGCCTAATGCTACTACCCCTTCTTCTTCGGTCATTGGTTGTGTATCACCCATATCATGACTTCTTAGTGTACCTTGCTTACCATCTAAAGGTGCTGCTTCTAGATCCATTTGAGAGTGTACAATTGAACGTTGAAGGCTTGGTTGGGAACATTGATCGGGAAATATTGAGGTAGGTGTGGGTGGGGGAGTTGTTGTCTCCAAAGGGATGTACTCTTCTGTGTGTGCATCACTAGAAGCTTCATTAGATTTGCCAGTAGCAGTAGCAATGTACACCGATGTTGGTCTCTTTGAAGTAACTTGAACGCATAATCTTTTTGGTTGAGCACGAAGCTTCTTCCCCTTTCTGTGTTTTTGTTCTCCTTGAGATCGCTCACTTCGAGAGTGTTCACTACAAAAATAAACTGATACTAGTATACAATAGACAAACCAAATTAGTGTAAATGTTTGCTATAACTTAGGGTTGTATTAATAAGCATGCAGTTAATATACATATTTGGTGGACAATTATATTGAATGAGTTGTACACTTAAAATGGATAAATATGAGATTAAATCTACATTTGCGAAAGACGATCACATTGGATGAGTGTTTGAGCTTAGTATTGGAAGTTAGCGGTAATGCATCTTTACATTCAAACCATATCTGCAAAAACGTATCCAACCTCACTAAAACAAATGCATAAGGTTATTACTCATTTGTAACCAAAAAGAGCATGCGTTAATTGACAAGACTGAATATACAAGGGGATTGAATTAGTTCAATTTCCAAAAGGCAGAAGTTCCCCATGATGAACACCCAAGTTTACTACAATATATGTGCAAGTTCACCATGCAATTTCATTAATATGAATGTACAATTTCACTAAAACAAAGTGTCCAAATTCACTAACATGCATATTATTTAGTGGCAAAAGAGATTAGGATAAGTTTGTCATAAAATCACATTATTTAACGCAATCAACCTACAATACAAACTCAATGCTACATATGATTAAAGTTGTCGCCAATATATGCACATATGAATGCAAAAAAATAAATATATAAATTCATTAAAACATATAAAAGGGATTTAATTAGTACTTAATAAATATATACATTAGTTGAACCCAAATATACGTTTGTATTGAATAAATATAAAAGGGATTTAATGAATTCACTTTTAAAAGGCACAATGTTCGCCATAATGAATATAAAAGTTCACTAAAATGCATGTGCAAGTTCACTAAAGTACATGTATAAGTTCACCATAATGACGTTTTATTATTTCTTCCATTCTTATTTCTTATTATTGCCAAAAAAGGTGCTAATTACTAATTTTAGATTCACATAATTGAGTAAATGATTTACATAATACCATTGAGTGTTGTGCATTTCAATGGCTACATCTTTTTCACAATCACTAGGATTTTTTAACTTTTGACTGCTTCTTGTATGAACCATTTTGCCTAAAATGAAAAACAAAACCAAGTCATTAAGAGTACGCTAATCATAAAGCTTGCAAGATAAAAAAACATACAATTTGACGATTAATATGCACGTACAAGTTCACTAACATAGAAGTGACTAAGTAGACTAATATATAAATTCATCAAAACACGACTGCAAAGTTGACTAAAAAGTGAATGGCTAAACTCACAAGAATGAATGTAAAAGGCAGGCATTCACTTAATTCACTTTTTAAGAAACGTACATGTTCACCGTGATGACCAGCCATGTTTACTAAAGTACATGTACAAGTTCACTAAAGTACACATATAAGTTCACCATGATAAATATACAAGTACTCTAAAGTACATGTATAAGTTCACCAACATATATGTTCAAGTTCACAAAAGTAAATGTATATGTTCATGTTCAAAATTTTGGAGACATGGGTAAAGTATAGTAAGATGGATAAATAGATGCAAA
>NCQT01152237.1:28140-40728 GCA_002740465.1 Stenocereus thurberi | reverse complement strand
ATTAAAACAACACCTTCAAGTAAAGACAACACTTTTGAGTAATATTAAAAGTAGAGCAGCACTCTCAAGTAATTTTCCCTTCTAATTTCCCTTAAATTATCATTGTACAAAATACCCCCAAAAAAATCTTTCACATAACCACTGTAGGCTTTGGGATGCAAAATCATTGATGATTCAAGCCGGTCATTCAATTAGTTGTTTTATTGACTTGTTTTTTTTAAAAAGAAGAACAAAAATATAGTTGCACTTGTCCATAAATCATGTGGCTTTTTATACGAGTTAATGAATTTGTTGTATAGCTTAGATTTTTGTTGTGCAATGCTTGGATAACAATTTTATTATCATCATCAAAATGTGGATATTTGAACCTCATAGATGTTGCTAATTAATTAACTCCATCTTGAACAACCTTTGCTTCAACTATGATAATGGATGTGCTTTCAAGGTTGGTGGCACCCACTATGCAAAACTAGTCTCTCTAAGTTGCTTTTCTTTTTTGGGTTATATTTCATAACTATATTCACTAATAAAAGGCCGATCAGCAATGGGAAAATGCAATTTAGCGACGGAATTTTGAACCCAGAGACGGAATTGGCGACGGAATGTAACTATCGCATTTTTTGTCGTCGTTGAGTCCTCGGCGATAGAATTTAGAAATTCCGGCACCAATCGACAACAGATAAATAAAGATGTTTGAAACGGAAGGCAAGAAAATGGGCAACGGAATCTTCGTTCCGTCGCCATTAGCAATGGAATTTCCTTCGCTCATGGCGTCGGAATGAGGATTCCATCGCCATATCAGTTCTTAATTTAAAAAAAAACAAAATCTTGCACAGCAGACTTTCTGTCCCTGTCCGTCGCTATGTTTGCCCTTTTTTTGAAATAAAATTTTTGTTTTCGCAATTGCCCAAATTACAAATTCATTTTATTTCCTGCAAGAAAATACATCGAGGATAACTCCTTTGATACCAATGCACTTGAAGCGCTTTCAATAAATCTCAATCAACAACGAAGACACCCATCACATACAAACCAAATTCTTTTAAGTGTCTCATCAAAATTCATCACAAATTCATACAATGCTTGAAAATATAAGTGTACTTAACAAATCATGGTCAAAAGAGTAAAATAGAGATGGAAATGTACATATATGTATATGATGCAGGTCAAGGTGCCATTACCCATGAGGGAACAGGGAAACAACTCTCAGACACTAGACTGTCCACGTTCTCCCTCACTCAGCCGACATGGAGCAGCATTCTAGCTGGCATCATCGAAGGACCCCACAGAACTTCTCATGGGGTAACCCTACTCTCATGGACTCCTTGAGGAGTCTCCTTTTGAAAACACAACTCTATTTTGTTGATCAGCACCAGCATTTTGCACATTAAGCTCAAAACAGCACCCTATCCAGATTGAGTTGCTTTCTGCCCAGTTTGAAAGATGAGCTTGTGTCTAGTGTCTCCACCTGATTTAAGCATGATTTCCTTGTTGGGGGGGGTGGAACCCTGACATCCTGATGAAGTCCCGATGTAGAAAAATCAATCCTAAATTAGGTCTAGCTCCAAGAAACAATTAGCACAAAATTGGTGTTACCTGGGTTGTTCTGACTCAAAACAACCAGTTTTGACTGTGCGATCATTTTTGCTCAAACTAAAGAATTGCTCAGCTATCTACTTGTTTTCTTGGCTCCTCAAGCTGCCAAGAACACACACAAGCAGCTTACCCTCCCTTGCTAGGCCACTTGCTAAGTCAAATCAAGAAGTAATCATCAGCTATATTCTGATTGGCTGCCTGTAAAGCACACCTCACATCATCAGCCTTTTCCCTCTTTGGTCACGTACAAGTGGAGCTTCCTAATTGTTGAGTTAGACTAATGATGAATTATTGTATTTTAATCTCCAATTAGCTGACTCAGGTTGTTGTACTTGATGAGCTTAATCTTGTTTGCTGTAATTAAGCTAGGTTAGAGTTTTTCTAAACAATAAGGAAACTCTTTGGCGGGAAACCTAGTTGGCTGGACTATTTTTAAAGGCCTTCCAACTTGCTGTTGAGGGAGTCAAAATCGAATACCAAAAAAATACCATTGCTGCTCTCCACAAATCTCTCTTAACAATCTGATTTTAGCTTGTTATGTGAGTGATTCCTTTAATCTGAATTCTGTCAGTTTAACCTTTATAGATCAAAGGGTGGATCTTAATCATTTGGGTGATGGATCAGACCTTTATCCCATACATATCCTATTCCTACATTCTGTCATTTGTCTTGTTTTCCTTGCTATTCAAATCCTAGAAGCTATCAGCTCGAGTTCTAATTGAGCTCCTGCATCAAGTGGTATCAGAGCATTACCTGGTGAGTCTTTGTTTGTTGCTGGGTAATTCTCTGTGATCTTAATCGACACTCTGCGCAGAAACACATTTCCTTAACTACTCAAAGAACCTGCATTCCAAACACACAACCAACTCCAATTACCTTTATTTCCTGAATCCAAGAACCCCTACATGTCTGCCAGGGAAGAAAGTAATCCTTCTGCCCCTAAATTTTCTAGAGGTCTCGCTTTGAAAAAAGCTCGTGAGTTAGGCAGGGAAAATGCAATTCAACAATTGCAAAGAGATTTCACTTGCCTCTCCACTTAGGTTACTAACATCACCACCAGACTGGATGAAGTCCTTGCTAGGTTCAGGGATGATCCTGGAGGGAGAAGGAGAAGGAGAAGGAGAAGGGGTCGTGAACCCCCTGGGGATGATCCTATTCCCACTCACTCCTCTTCATCTCAAGATGAGCACTCCCCTAGAGGAAGAGAAGACCAGGCAGAGAAGATGATCTCAGGGAGATGAGAATTGATCCCCCTAAATTTGAGGGAACCCTGTATCCAGACCTCTACCTTGAGTGGATTCAAAGGTTTTTTGATATCAAGGAGTATTATGAGGAGAAAGCTTTCAAAGTTGCTGTTCTTAAACCCAAAAAATATGCTTCCCTTTGGTATGAAAATACCAAGAGACAAAGGGACAGGAAAGGAAGGACTAGGGTCAGAACCTGGTCCAAATTAAAGAAACTCATACACAAGAGGTTCCTGCCTGATAACTACAAACATGAACTGCATCTTAGAGTGTCATCTCTGAGTCAGGGAAGGTTAAGTGTGGAGGAATATATCCGTGAGTTTGAACAACTCCATATCAGAAGTGGTTTGGAAGAAAAAGAAGAATAGCAGACAATGGTGAGGTTCATGAGGGAATTTAACCCCAATATTTCTAAAAAGGTTGAACTCCAATCTTAGTGGTCCTTTGAAGACATCCACAAATTAGCCATCAAGGTGTAGAATCATGCCAAGAACAAGAAGGTCTTTACTGGATCCTACTCTCGACCTAATCCCTAAGTTAAGCCACCATCACTCCCTAAGCCTTTAACTGTTTCTAAAGACAGCAAAGTGCCTGATAAGGGAAAGGGTATTGTCAAGAAATTTCCTAAAAAGCTTGATTGTAAGAGGTGTTTTAAATGCCAAGGGTATGGGCATTTGCAAGCTCACTGCCCACACAGGAGGGCTCTTATAATTAGAGAGATAGAGGAGATCATATCAACCTTGAATCCAGTGAAGGGGAAGAAAAAGTGGAGGAAGAGACCATTGTTCTACCTCCTGATGTTGGAGAATTTCCAGTGCGAAAAGGATCCTGCATGCAGTAGAGGGATCTAAGAAGGAGAGCCAGAGAGAACAGATTTTTCATTCTCAGTGCACTATCCAAGGAAAGGTATGTAGCTCAATAATTGATGCGGGTAGCTGTACCAATGTAGCCTCTAATCACGTAGTTGATAAGCTTAAATTACCTACTGTCATACACCCTAAGCCATATTCACTTTTGTGGCTTAAGAAAGGGAATGAAGTTTATGTAACTAGGCAAGCTCTAGTTACTTTTACAATTGGAAATCTGAAAGATGGGGTGCTCTGTGATGTGTTACCCATGGATACCTGTCATATTCTGCTTGGTAGGCCATGGTAGTTTGATAAAGAGGCTATCCATCATGGAAAGTCCAATATTTACTCCCTTAAGGTTAAGGGTCGAGGGTACACGTTGGTTCCTTTACCACCTAGCCAGGTGGGACATATTCTGCCTAGCACAGGGAAGGGAAACACAAGTGAAATAACCTTATTCTTGAGTGAAAGAAGGGTTGAGAGATCCATAAGTGAGGGTGAAATAGTCTTTGCCCTACTTGTGTTGAAAACGGGAGAAGAAAAAACACCATTGCATCCCCTTATTCAGTCCCTTATTCATGAGTATAGCGATGTGTTCCCTGATGACTTATCCCCTTAATTACCTTTTGTTAGGGATATAGAACATCAAATTGGCTTACTGCCTAGGATTGCCTTACCTAACAAACTAGCACATAGGTGCAATCCTATGAAGACCAAGGAGATGCAAAGGCAGGTCCAAGAACTTATAAATAGGGGACATATCAGAGAAAGCATGAGTCCATGTTGTATTCCTACTTTACTTGTACCTAAAAAGGATGGAACAATGAGAATGCGTGTTGACAGCCGTGCTATCAATAACATTACCATCAAATACAGGTATCCAATCCCTAAGCTTAATGACATGTTAGATGAACTCCATGGCTCTAATGTGCTTTTCAAGATTGATTTAAGGAGTGGCTATCATCATATCAGGATGAGAGAGGGGAATGAGTAGAAGACAGCATTTAAAACCAAACAAGGATTGTATGAATGGCATGTGATGCCCTTTGGTTTATCAAATGCCCCTAATACCTTCATGAGATTGATGAATGAGTGCCAAAACCTTTCATTGGTCATTTTGTTGTTGTTTATTTTGATGATATCATGGTGTACAGTAGACATGAAGAAGGGCATAAGCAGCACCTTAAGCAAGTTTTTAGGGTTTTAAGACATCAGCAACTTTATGCCAAAATGGAGAAATGTGAGTTCTTCACCCCACAGCTCACCTTTCTCAGGTATGTGATTTCAACACAAGGGATCCAGGTTGATCCTAGCAAAGTTGAGGCAATCCAGACTTGGCCTCAACCTACCATAATCATAGAGGTAAGAAGCTTTCATGGTTTAGCTTCTTTTTATTGGAGATTCATTAAAGACTTTAGTTCTATCATGACTCCTATCACTGATTGCATGAAGAATGGGTCCTTTGAGTGGACCAAGGCTACCCAGAGAGCCTTTGAAGTGATCAAATAGAAGTTGTGCCAATCACTAGTTCTTGCACTCCCAAATTTTGAAGACTTGTTTGAGTTGGAGTGTGATGCCAGTGGGGTTGGATTTGGAGCTATCTTGCTGCAGTCTAAGATACCCACTGCCTATTTCAGTGAAAAGCTTAATGGCTCTAGGTGTAATTACAGCACCTATGATAAGGAATTTTATGCCATTGTGAGGGCTTTCACTGATTGGAGTCACTACCGAAAGCCTAGGTCATTTATACTGCACTCAGATCATCAGGTCCTCAAGTATATCAATGGCCAACACAAGCTAAATCCTAGAAATGCCAAGTTGGTAGAATTCCTATAATCCTTCAATTTCACCTGTAAGCACAAGAGTGGCAAGGAGAATGTAGTAGCAGGTGCTCTTTCTACAAGGTATGCCCTACTAAATCAATCTTGAATGCTAAGATTCTTAGGTTTCAGTCTACTCAGGAACTCTATAGAGAAGATCTAGAGTTCAAGGAGATCATACAAGGAGATTTGGAGGCTAGTCCCTACACCATCCAGGAGGGCTTTTTGTTCAAGAACAACAAGCTTTGTGAGCCCAAATGCCTTTGAGAGAACTGTTAGTTAGAGAAGCATATGAAGAGGCCCTAGCTGGTCATTTTAGCCTCAACAAGACCCTTGACATCCTTAAGAAACATTTCTACTGGCCTAGGATAGGAGGAGATGATCACAAAGTGATCTTAGCTTGCTCTATATGCCATCATGCCAAAAGTCAGCTTCACCAAGGCCTTTATACACCAGTGCTTGTACCTATGCAGCCCTCGAAGGATGTAAGTATGGATTTTATTGTAGCCCTCCCTAGAACTCAAAGGGGGAAGGACGCTGTTATGGTAGTTATAGACAGGTTATCTAAAATGGCTCATTTTATTTCTTATAATAAAACTGATGATGCTAGTCATGTTGCTAACCTGTATTTCAGAGAAGTCATTAGGCTCCACGGGGTGCCTAAAACTATTATTTCTGACAAAGACACAAAATTTGTATCCCATTTCTGGAGGAGTTTATGGGTGTTGTTGGAAACCAAACTTTTGTTTAACACAGCATACCGCCCTTAAACAGATGGCCAGACAGAGGTTATCAATAGAACCCTCAGCACCTTGCTTAGGGGGTTGGTCAGCAAAAGCTTGAAGGACTGGGATTTGAAACTTCCACATGCTGAATTTGCCTACAACATGACTCCCTCTTATGCCACCAAACACGCTTCTTTTGAGTGTGTTTATGGTGTCAATCCTCTGACACCTGTTGACCTATTGCCTATTCCTACTGAGGGAAAGGTAATCTATGAGGCTAAGAGAGGGCCAGAGAAATAAAGAAATTGAATGAGACAATTAGGGCTCAGATTGGGAAGGCCAATGTAGTTTACATGAAAAAGGCCAACAAACACAGGAAGCACATGGAATTCAGTCCAGGTGTCCTAGTGTGGCTGCATTTGAGGAAGGAAAATTTTCCTTCTCGGAGGAAGAATAAACTCATGGCCAGGAGTGATAGACCTTTCAAGATCACTGAGAGGATAGGAGACAATGCATACAAGCTTCAGTTGCCTAGAGACATGGCTATCTCAGCCACCTTCAATGAGGGTGACTTAAGCCCTTATATAGACGACTATTTCGAAGATCCTTCGAATTTAAGGACAAATCCTCTTGAAGAAGGGGAATGATGCAGGTCAGGGTGCCATTACCCCTAAGGAAAAGGGGAAACAAATCTCAAACACTACTTTACTATCCATGTTCTCCCTCACTCAGCCAGCATGGAGAAGCATTCTAGCTAGCATCATCGAAGGACCTCACAGAACTTCTCAGGGGGTAACCCTACTCTTATGGACTCCTTGAAGAGTCTCCTTTTAAAGGCACAACTCTATTTTATTGATTAGTACCAGCATTTTCTACATTAAGCTCAAAACAGCACCCTGTCTAGATTGAGCTGTTTTCTGCCCGGTTTGAAAGATAAGCTTGTTTCTAGTACCTGCGCCTGATTTAAGCATGATTTCCTTGTTGGGGGAGAACCGTGACATCCTGATGAAGTCCCCCATGTACAAAAATCAATCTACATCAGGTCTAGCTCTAAGAAACAACCAGCACAAAATTGGTGTTATCGGGTTGTTCTGACACAAAACAATCCGTTTTGACTGTGCAACCATTTTTGATTAAGCTGCAGAATTGGTCAGCTGCCTACTTGTTTGCTTGGCTCCTCAAGCTACCCAGAATACACACAAGCAGCTTACCCTCCCTTGCCAGGCCACTTGCTGAGTTAAATCAAGAAGTAATCATTAGCTATCTTCTAATTGGCTTGCCGCAAAGCACACTCACATCAGCAGCCCTTTCCCTCTCCAATCATGTGCAAGTGGAGCTACCTAGTTGTTGAGTTAGATTAATGATGACTTATTGTGTTTTAATCTCCAATTAGCTGACTTAGGTTGTTGCACTTGATCAGCTTAATCATGTTTGCTGTAATTAAGTCAGGTTAGGGTTTTCCTAAACACTAAGGAAACTCTTTTGCCGGAAACCTAGTTGGCTAGACTATTTTTAAAGGCCTTCCTACTTGCTGTTCGGGAGGTTGAAATTGAATATAAAAAACACCATTGTTGCTCTCCAAAAATCTCTCTTAACAATCCGATTTTAGCTTGTTATGTGAATAATTTCTTTAATCTGAATTTTGGTGGTTTAACCTTTATGAATAAGAGGGTGGATCTTAATCAGTTTGGGTAGTGGTTCAGACCTTTATTCCATACATATCCTATTCCTACATTTTATCAATTGTCTTGCTTTCCTTGTTGTTCAAGTCTAGGAAGCTGTCAGCTCGAGTTCTGATTGAACTCCTACATCAGTATAAGCAAGGAACAGATAAGTAAGAAGCAAGCAAGTTAGGGTTCAACCATCAAGATGAGTGTCATCATATTCTTCATGATGATCTTCATCCTCATTCTCTTCATCATGTTGTGGGTGGTTAGTAAAGGGAGGTTGGGAGCATAAACCAGAAGCTTGTTGCATTTGCAAAAATCCATCATCTTCTGATTCATGCTTATCATTTGTTGGCTCATCATTGAGTTGGACTCCTGTAACTGCTTAAGCATACGATACATTTCAACTTGCGTAGTAAGCTCACCCCCAAGTTGGTCATCATACCTCTTAAATCATGCAACTTCTGTTGGGATGACACTTGATCTGTATCCGTAAAAAAAAAACCATGTATATGAAGTATACATTAGTGACAATGACTTAACTCAGCCTAAAGTAACATTGTGCACAATTTTTCTATTAATGACTCAAACACCAATTTACTATATCAGTTCGCTAAGAGGGACTGAAGTAGGAGGACTTTCTAATGTTGACGGCCTCATCACCAATGCCGTAAATAAAGCCCTTTTTATTCGTATAGGCCTTCACTCACAACTCGTTTGGATTTGGAAGAGATTGAGATGGATCTTGGGAACTGCCATATGAAGTCCCTTGAGAGTTGATGATATTCTAAAATTCTTGCTCAATGGATTCCTACGATATCACAACATTTGCAAAAAATCAAAAATATTATACTTAATAAAAGTGTATGAACCATTAATTAAGTTTGACCATCGAGAATAGCTTACGTATGTTTGTTGTGATTTCTTATCAGCCTAAGGTCCATCTTTTTTGCACTGAAGTTTGTAAATGCGGATGAATAATTCAACAATTGTTGGCTCTGTCTCAAGTTGTTCCCTCTATGCATTAAACAAATTCAGAAAACCACGTTAACCACCATAATTAACCAAATAACTTAAAGAAGTTGTAAGATGTACAATTAGTTACCAGAAGCCCCCTATGCTGAAGTATAGAGATCGAGCCACAATTATGAAGAGATGGTCCAAGATCAGCTGGGGTCACCACGCTGTTATTTTAGGCTTTTTCACAAAATTTCTTGTATGATTCACTTACCCAATGTTGTTAGAGTCCTCTCAATTGCTCATCATCGAGCCATGCAGGCTGCTTATTGTACTTCTGTGCCTTGCCAAGGAACTCCCTCAAAAATGCATTACCTCTATTTTTAAATTTTTTTCTTATTCAATCCTCATGGATAGGATCCCAAGTGAACCACTTCTGTACATAAGAAAATAACACATACATCAAATAATATCATAATAATGAATTAAGTACATATAACTTATTAATATATAATAACTGTAGTTACTTTGAACTCTCTAAATTACAAATCTCTAACTTCTCTAAGCACTTTATCCCAAAAAGGACAAGGGGCATCATATTTTCTTTGGAAGATTTGAGAAATCCTACCAACAATACCTTCATTTTGGAGAAACCTATTTCAACAGAATACATCCAATGAACGCGACACTATGTAAAATACTTTAAGTAAACACATAACAATTTTACCACTTACCCATTACCATCTGACACAATATATGTCTTTGGTCAAGTGCTCCCATGACTAAACTGTGCTTCACTATCTCCAGTTCTAATGTTTCGTTAGGACTAGTTAGAGTTAGGGTTGATGGGTAGGGGAGTAGGGTTGAAAGTGTTGGGAGCAGGGGTGATGGTTGGAATGTTATATGCGAATTGTTGGGAAATGAATATCTGGTTAGATATGTATGGGGTATAGGGAGTGAAAAATCCCTTAGGAACTACTCCAAATTGAGTGGGGATCATTCCTAGAGCACCTAGTGTGTGATGTGTTTGGGAGGAAGGTGAATCAATGTCCATTGCACCGGATGGCGCTGGAGCTGCTATGCCCTCTTCCTCGATATCGAGTAGAGGACTTACCTCGACGGGGAACAGGATCCCTACCTTAAATAGTTGACAACAAATACAAGTACAAATAATATTTGTATAGATCAACAATTGAGTCATACATCACAATAGTGAGAACATCAAGTTTCAAAATTGACACATAAAATAAAAGTATATTCGTACACATTTACATTACAATAATGGTAAGCACTGAAATATATAACAATTCATAAGCATTTAACTATCTACGTCATCTTTCTCACCCCCAACCTCGTCATCATTCTCCTCATCATCATCGTCGTCATCATCATATAAATGTACATCTCCCTTTTCTTCATCTGTTTTATTCCCATCATCCCACTCGCCCTCTTTATCACCTTCATTCTCTTCTCCCTCATCTATGTAGTTAACATTTACCTGAATAAATGAAAACCCCATATCATCATTAACTTATTTTGGTGGTGCACTTTTATCCATTAATAATGTAAGGATAACATCATTCATACGTTCAACGAGTGTCGTTATGTCCATTTTGTTGGTAAGCAATGGGTAGAATGTATTGCATATCCACTCTGGCTCTTGATTTGATGGGCATGACAATAAGCCAATTGACCCAATCCCTTGACCGATCTGGATGTGGCATGAAGTACACTTGTGTTGCAGTGTTTGGAAAGATGAATAGATCGTACTTTCTGTACCTCCTCATGCAATGAACCTCAACAACTTGCTTAGTTT
The DNA here is from genome assembly GCA_002740465.1 of Stenocereus thurberi. NCBI lineage: Eukaryota > Viridiplantae > Streptophyta > Magnoliopsida > Caryophyllales > Cactaceae > Stenocereus > Stenocereus thurberi. Next base: position 30,055 of record NCQT01152237.1, on the reverse strand, counting down.
ATAAGATCGTGTCCATGATTCAATGTGAGATCAAACCACTCATAACTAAATAGCACACATCTTTTAAGTGGTCCACCTATATACTCGATTTCGATGATATCTTAAGTATGCCATAATAATCATTTTCGATATCATTTTCTCTAATCGTACATACACCAACATCACAATTGTACGTTTTCTTCTCTTGCATGCTTCTGTGTGGAATTTGAATCCTTGAACTCTATATACAGTCCATGTTGACACATGTCTGTTAGGCTTCACGGCCAATTGTGTCAAGTACAAATATTTGCAACTATCAAATACTTGAATGCAATGCACCTAAGGTGACAGAGGATATGGTTTTAGTTAATGCAATGCACGCAATTGTGTCTAAGTAATTTTAAGTAAATAAGTTCAATTACTTACATTTTGACTAAATCAATCTGCAAAATGAGTTTTAATAATGGTATCAACATCAGCATCACTAACATTGGGATGTGCAGTTCAGATTTGTTTTATGAAAATTCTGAGACATTTTATACACATTGTAAATAAACAACTTTTTTCAAGCATAGACTCAATTGCAACTTATCTTGTTGAAAGGTAGCATTCACCCAACATAAGGCTTAACTTTATCACAATTTAATAGCACATGAAGATGAGCAGCAATATATTCAGCATCTGTGGGATACTTTGATCTTTCTTTCTCAATAGTAGTTCCTTTCGGCTCAAATATAAATAGAGTTGGAATATGATTATTATGTTCATCGCCATTTTCATTTCTTCAACATCTATTTTGCATGGAGGCCACAGTAGAACTGAAGTAATAGGAGGCAAAAAACGTCCTTTTAGTTTCTAAGTAAACCTCTGTAATTGAACCTTTAGGATATGCTTGTTGTTTTATCTTTTTCTTTAAACAACCGAAGTACCTAACAAAACAATATTAAGTAATGACTTATACGTGATTACATAGTTTAGTTATTTAAATCCATTTTCATCAAATATAATCTATTCTACCTCTTAAACGAATACATCCATCGGTACTGTATAGTACCACCAAGTAGCGCCTCTTCTGCCAAGTGTATTGCTAAGTGCTCCATCACATTGAAGAAGCCTGGAGAAAATATCGTCTCCAACTTACAGAGAGTAATGGCAATGTTTCGATACATTTTCTTAAGCTTATCCTCTTGTAGTGTTGTGGAGTACAAATTCTTAAAAAGACTGGCTTATCTCAATGAGAGGTTTAACACATATCTGGGAGAGCACCAAATGCAATCGATAACAGAGTCTCCATGAACACAGGGCAATCATAACTTTTCATATTGTTAAACTTTACTTCACTGGGGTCCATAATATTCCTCAAATTAGAGTAGTATCCATCAAGCATGTTAAGTCCTTTTACCCATTCACATAGCTCTCTTTTTTTATCCATAGCAAGAACGAACTTCAGTTTTGGTTTAACCGTTTTGCCGCTTAGGCCTGGTTGCAAATGTAATTCTTCACTATCACATATATCTGCGATATCCATTCTTGATTTGACATTGTCCTTTATTTTTTCAAAAATAATCATAATAGTTTTAATGATGTTTATGTGCATTACATCTAAATTATGGCAGAGCAGCTGATGTTACCAGTAAGGCAACTCCCAAAATATACTTTTCTTCGTCCAGTTATGCTCATTTTTTTTTAAATCCTGGTATTTAAAAGTCACTATCTATCGTTACCATTAGGTAGTGTTCTACCTCAGCATAAAGATGTTCCCCACATGTGCGGCGAGGAGGACCCCCCCGTAACAATTATGCCATTTTTAAATGAAGCTATATTTCTTTTAAATGCATGATTTCTTAGTAGGAAACACCGATGTCAATCAAACCACAAGAATTTACCTCCATTCTTGAGTCTCAAAGCCTTCTGTTGTTTCATACATAGTGGACAA
>NCQT01152151.1:0-12771 GCA_002740465.1 Stenocereus thurberi | reverse complement strand
CCTTTATGCTAACAATCCCATTGAAATACATCATCCAACATTCACAATTATTTCCTTTAAAGTAAGCCTATTTACATAAATTATTCATTTTAACTTCACCTAATTTCACATTCGACATATAAACCCCAATAATTTTATACCTTCACTTCCAAACTTCAACAAACAAATTTGTATTCTTATAAACTTCACAAAACTAATACTGCATTTAAACTTTAGCATTTCATTCCACTAACATATCATATTCTCACTAAAATTACCAAACCTAAACCCTAAATTATATTGAGTAACATGTTGAAGCAAATTGAAACAATAACTTTACACAAACTTCACAATTTAACCAAAACATAAACTAATTATGAAATTTTAACAATGATGTACAAAAATCTCTACCAATTATAACTACAAGTTGTGGGAGAAACAATCAACCTAAAGAATGCGGTTTGGGCGGCAGGTGGCGGAGGCGGCGGTGGTCAACAGTTGTGCTCGCAGGGGCCGGGGTTCGCTCTCGTCTCGCATTTCTCTCTCTTCTTCGAACAATAAGGGGAAAAGAACCAGATCTGGTTCTTTTAAATTTTCATCGCCAGTTCGATTTTTTTTAAAAAGCAGTGCTTGGTGACGGAATTTCCGTCGCCAAGTTTTTTTTTTTTAAAAAATAAAATGGGTGTGGCAACGGAATTTCCGTTACTACTTTCAGCAAATCAGTGACGGATGGAATATTCCATCGCCAAATCCATCGCCAAACATGATATATTATAATGTACATTATCCATCGCTATCTGATAAGTATCTGAATCCGTCGCCAATTTCCGTCATTATTTCGCGCTTTTTTAGTAGTGACTGTACGTCTTTAAGTTATTATTTGCCCTATCTCACAAAGATTGCTCTTGATTATGGCAAAGGTACCCTAGGATACAATAAACCTTTGTGAATTTTCTAAAGAGCAAATTTAGAGAGATTCCCTTTTATGTTTCTTAGAGTATATAGATGTTGTCCCATATAAAAGAGAGAGAGTAATTACTAATTACATTAATTTTAATTAGCAATCTGTCAACCAAACTATTCTATCGAATATTAACGGTTATAAATTGGATAATAACAATTAGTTTACATCACATCAGACTTTGAATTTTTTGAGCAAAAATTAAACAACCACACAACCACGGACTGTGGTGTTAACCACAACCCATCTGTGGTTGCATCTGATTATCAATTGTTACAACGTTTCGTTGTGATTGACGATCGAAGGCATGTGGGCCACGGTGATTACAGTAGTCCACATAAAAATGTGCATGCTTATTGTCTTTTTGTGCACAAGTGCACATGGGCCATCATGATCAATGCAAAGAATGATCATTCTAGGATGCATGTGGCTAAACATATGGTCTCAAGATATAGAATATTGCATGTTGCCCATTTCTCTAAGTCCAAGTTATCTCTCTCTTTTATTTTATCTCATAAATACAAACTACCCAACATTTTCTAAAAATAAGTCACAATAATGTCAAATTGACAATGGCTTTAATAATAAAAATAAGATTATAAGAATGAAAATTACTTGAAAAAGATTGATTGTTTATCATTTTAGAGATAAAATGGTATCTGATGGACTTTAAAGTTGGAACCCAACTAAGGCTCTGTTCTTTTCATGGGTATATTTATTACAAGTGTGGAACGAAAAATAATGAAACAAAGTAGGAATAAGTGAAACAAAGTGGACGTGAGTGGTTTGTTGTATGCAGGAATGAGAATGAATGAAATGGAGTGCAAAAGGGTGAGAAAGACTTGAATGGGATAGGAAAGAGTGAAATGGAGTCGGAGTGGGAGGGAGTGGTCTTTATCTTTAATAAATAATGATAAAATAAGGTTTCGAAATTTGCACTCTAAATAAACAAAGGGTAAGCAATAGGGTGTTGTTCATTGATCCTGGACAGGACTGGCCTTGACTGAAGGCTGAGTAGGCATGGCCCAAAAACCGAATAGGCTTTACTTCGAAGAACGAGGACTGGATCAGTCCAAAGTCGGTCTAAACTGAGACTGGATCGGGTGAACCTAGACCAGATAGGGACCAGACCGACTTTGGACCATCTCCAAATGGGCTAGGCGAATAGGCTATTTTGCGCTTTTGGACTGAAACAAATTTTGGGGGGAGGGTTCTGAGGTTGTATTGTTGAGTCGTATGAAAATTAGTTTTTGAGTTTCTCTATAAGTGGGGCTATTGCTCAAGCTTCTCCATAGAGAAATGCCTCAAACTTCTCTATTATTCTAAGCTTGTTATAGAGAAATGGCCTAAGCTAGTTATAGAGAAATGCCTCAAGCTTCCCATTGAGTGCCCATGAATCATGACGCATACGACATACCTATTTCAATTTTCACAAACCATAACTTATTTCACAAATCATGGCACGCATGCATGAACGGTGATGCATACCTGAACGGACTCTGTCACTCCAAAGTTAATTACAAACAAAGTAAACCAACTTACCAACTTACCAAACTAATTCAACTACAACACAAATCTAAAGCAACTCTCAAGGTAAAAAGTTAAAGACATAACCAAGAAAACTTAAACTTTAATTACATAACCAAAATTTTAAATGTTTAACGAAATACTCTCCTCTCAAACCGACTCAATCTTCAACAATTCAACCCAATGCGACTTCCAAACTTGAAACCAATGTCTTAGACTTTGAGAAGGATTTCCTTGGAGCAATTTGCTTTTCTCTCAATGTTCAGCTAATTGTTTAAGTAATATGTGAAATAAATAAAAGATCAAGTTAGTAAATATAAAAACAACAATTAATTTATCAAAGAAAAATAATAATGATAAAAATAATATAATGTAAAATAAACATAATAAAAAGAGCAAAAATTGCCTCAACGTTAAATATTCAAAGTATCACCACATCAATCACATTATCCTTAGGACTCAATTTACCAAGATCTAAAATACATACAATTAAAAAGAGCAAAAATTAAATCTTAGAAAATGTAGTCATATAATGTAAATAAACTAAATTAAAAAAGAAATGAAAAAATTGAACATTACCCTTTTCAAGGTCCCCTAATTCATTGAAGTAGTTATCCATATCTAATATAGTGATTGGCCTAAGGCAATGTTGTGCACATATAAGAGCTTGAACCATCTTTTCACAATCAAATTCAAAAAAATTAATAAGTTAGTGAAAGATAAATAAGTTAAAAATTTATAATACAATACGAAGAAATATACTAACTAAATCAATTACCTTTGGGGTTAAGTAAGTTCTAAGTGAATCAAAAGTGTATCCTCCTGCATTGAATGTCGAGTCCGATGCAACCATCGAAACAAGCATGACCAATACATCATGAGCTATATGGGCAACCACAGGATATCGAGGATCATGTACTTTTCACCATCCCAACACATCATGCCCTACTTCATCATCTTCACGTCCCTCATTAAGGTACTTTTATAACTCTACCTTGATGATTCCTCTTCCTCCATATGCCCTTTTATCTTCTTTCTTAATTCTTGTGCATAAGAGGCAGCTTTACTAGAAGCATTACCCTTCTCGACTTCAGGTTTTGGCCCACTAATTTGCTTGCCTTGAGGAGTTAGTGGCTTATACAATTACCAATACCTATCAAATAAAGCGTCTAATTTCTCTTTCACTATCAAATCTATAGCATTACCTTGTACTTCGCCAAATAAATCACAAAGAGAAATCTCAAGACCCACCAACTTGTACCTAAGATCAAAGATGTGAGCAATATACACCCTTCATTTTCTCAACTGTGCCACAATACTTAGCATATTTCATCTTCATCCTCTTGGCCATTTCTTTAAATTTTGTGACTCTATACCCAATCTTCTCAATTTCCTCACTTTCTTCATCATTGGCATCAATAGTCTCAACAACTTCATCCAAGTGTTTTAACATAGTATGAATAGCCACAATCTCAAAGAAAAACAGGTTGGATATTACATATGAAGTACCAGACAAACGTAAATTAACATTATAAAAAACCTTCAAAAAAAACTAACAAGTATTTAACTTGTTTCTAATCATTAGAGTTAGGAGGTCTATTTGCATCATTATCTTTTGCTAACTCCACATCATAATAAGGGTCTTTTTTGATATACTTTTGCAAGTGCATGCTCATACATTAAAGCAGTGCTAAACATTTTATAGGTGGAGTTTCAACTAGTGGTAACATCTAAAGACAAAGAAGCCTTACTCATAATTTTTTTTCTACAACTGCACATTCTTAAACTAGGAGATTGTCGAATAAACCTCATAGTAGCTTAAACACACTTAGTTGACTTCCTAACAACCTTTAACCCATCCCATACAATCAAATTAAGTATTTTAACAATGCACCTAACATGTAAGAATTCCCCACCAGAGAAAAGGAAATGACCATGTCACTTAAAATCACCAATAAGGACAACACAAGCAGTGTTATTGCTCCTAATACCATCAACAGTAATAGTGTGGAGTTTAAATGCTAACCCCTAATTTTCTAAGCACTTTTTAGGAACAAGAGTAATATCACCATCTTTATGACTAAAAATTATACAAAAATTCAATATTTTCTTATGCAATTGCAAATCATCATCAATAAAGTGAATAGTTATAACCATGTAGTTGATCTTCTGAAACAAAGTACATGTGTATGTTGTCACTTCACACCCTTTGATATGAATGTATAAGATATTCTTTCAATTTCACCTTTCATCCACATATATGTGATAAATATCTCGTAAGTGAAGGACAACAAACATACATCATTAGCCCGAATCCCCATTTTCAACAAATCTAAAGGGTAACTCATCAATTATGATCATTTTGGTTATAGACTCCCTTGCCAGATAAGGATTCAATGCCTATGGCTTCAAGCTAGCTTCTCCCTCATTGTTTTGATCCTTTGCAACAACTAACTAACTTTGTGTCTGTTTGCTTTGATTATCGGGTTTTCAAGGCACCTTAGAAAATAATTTTTTAAGTTCTTCATTCCATTCTTACTAGGGTTAGTCTTATACATAATACCATAATAGTTGCACTTACCGGCTATTCTTTTGCCATTCTCTTTGAACTCTTTGAAATGTTGTCAATACTTTGCCCTTTGAGTAGACTTCGTAGCCACTTATTTCCCCTTGCTCTTACTTTTTGTTGCTCTTTGGCTTCTGTCTTCCTCCTCTTCAATTTCAATAGGGTCATTCGATGGCTGCTCACTTGGAATATCGTTATCCATGTCAACCGATTTTTCCACTGCCAAACTACTTTTTTGAATTTGAAGCTCGACATCTAGCGAAGCAAAGCATTTACAAGTGACTAAAAGAATAAGTAACTATACTATATAATACTTAGCATATACATATGCATATATATAAATGTATATCATGCTACTTCAAAAATTAAACATACAAAACTTCCGTTTCAAGAATAAGCTGTAAGGGACTCCGTAGTGACTACTCTATTAAAAAGATATTTTTACTTTACACCTGAAATTGACAAAGGAAAGTGATTTAATTCATACCTTAAACTTTCAAATTAGAGACAATCAATATAAAATTTGTTTACATGCCATTATGCCAACTCTAAACTAAGTACATTTAATTCTAGATACAATACATACACGTATACAAGTAAAATATAAAAAAAAACCTCCAAAGAATTGGGAATAAGGCATCAATATGGCCTGTTTTTCCACAAAACTAATTTTCTCTAGTTTATTCAAACAAAGAATAGGCATCAATATGGCTTGTTACCTCAGCAAACTGATATAAAGCTAACTTAATACCACCAGATGATGCTTAATGAATCAGAAAGGAGCAAAATACTCCACATGGGTTAAGCATCAGAAAGGCATAGGAGTCTTCTGGTGTGTAAGGTAGTCTTTACGTAGTCATGAATTACCTAACTTGTTTGGCAAAATCTAAACCAGTGTGCAAAATTGTTGCCAAGTAACCCATCGATATCTTGATTGGCTTAGGCATTCTTATAGAGTGAGTCACCATAGAAGTTCTAAAAGATCCCAGAAAAATCATGTTATAGTCCACTTAACTAGACATGTATCATCCCCAGTAAAAAGAGATACCTGAGCTGAGAGGGGCTGAGTAGTGCTTAGAAGAGTGAATAGTTAAACCCAGAAATCCACATCCATTGATACTGCTTCTTCAATGGGAGAATGTGTGAAATTTCATAGGCAATCAGAAAGGGAGAAATTGAACAATTGGAGTTCTGCTCAAGAGTGAAAAGTGAGGTGGAGAGAAAAAGAAAAAGGTAAGAGGGAAATATCAAACTGAGGACTGTAAAAGATGTTGATAACCTCTACCCTCCATATACTCATCCCAACAACCATGTTAATGCACAAACGCAAAAATGAATCAAAAGCCAAAAAAATGTACCAATCTAACAACAAAAGAGGAAGAAGAGAGAGAAACATAGTAAAGTTTTCAGAATCAATACCAGTTGAAGCTCCATTCATATGAAAGTATTGGAACTCTTCTCCAGGTGCTGCCGATCGGCTAGCAGTAGTGGCTAAAAACAGAGGTTGCGCTAGGAGAATTGTGGGAGAACTGAGGAGATTGCGGTACAGTCGAAAAGAGGCCAAGAGGGATGGAGTAGGGATTGTGGGAGGAGACCAGGAGAGGCGAAGGTTCGAGAAGAACTGGAGAAGTCGAGAAGCAAGGCAAGGATAGAGGCAGGCAACAACCAGCAAGCGTCCTAGCGAATTTTAACCAATATCAAAACAAAAACTTAAAATTTGAAACACCCTAAAATTATCTCGGTCCCAGTTTGGTCTCCTGATCCAGACCCGGACCAGGCCGAAGACCAAAATTAGAAATAAATAGGATCCAGGACCACCTCAATTTGGCTCGGTCTAGACTGGTCTAGGTCAGTCTTCAGTGCAGTCTTGGTCCAGACTGAATAATGAATAGTCTTAGGTTCATCTGTTGTCCGGTTCTCAGAACCCTATCTAGAGTGGGACAGTTTCACTTAGCTGATTAGCTGACTCCCCTATTCACAACTTGATTCCTAGCAAGACAAACACAGAATACAAATTAAAAACAACAAGCATATTAACCAAACACATGATGTTGACGACTCTAGTACAATTTATCACTAGCCAGATTAACAGAATCAAAATCACAACATAGTAATTGGCAGTTCATGATATCTAAATCTAACACTCATAACCTCGGCTCTCTCTTCACAACACCCCCACAAATTAACCTCAAATCACCTCAATATCAACCCAAATAATCTGGTTCAATTTGTTAAATCCCTCCTTCTTTTAAGAATTACTCAATTCACTAATGATTTAACTCAAGAACTCAATCCAAAATCCTCATGCCAAATCAGAAAAGTTTTAAATTTAACTGGTAAATTTAGGGAACTGAGAGTCACCCACCTTAATCCAGGCCAAAGAACGCGACTTTTGGGTTAATTGGGCGAAAGTCTAAGCTGGGTTCGAGCTTCTTCCTTTCTCTTCATTGCTGGCTTGCATGCCCCCTTCATCCCTGGCACTGTCACCCCTATTCTCCTCTTCTCTTGCTGAGCCTCTACTTCTTCGTTCCTCATTCGTTGCTACCACTACTACTACTGCTAATCTTTATGATGCCTTTTCTTTTCTTTTTTTTTTAACTAATAAGATCAAGGAAATAGCTTTGAGCTTAAATAATCAAGCCTAGTAGACCCAAGCATTGGATAGCCCAATCGAGTTCGCTAATCTCACATAATCCCACCTTGGCCTAATTCTCGACTAATTACTAATTTCGTACAACTGCATAATAAATCAAGAAAACTTCAAATACTAATTTATATAAAATCAAACACTTAATTAACACAAATATTAGTTTAGTACAGCTAATACAATAAAACATAGCTAACAAAAATTATTGATTTTATTGGTTAGCTCTTAACAAAAATTTCTCAGGTATTACCGAGTAGCTTTGGCAACCCTACAAATACCAAAAAGAAAAATGTACTAAAAATAAATAAAAATAAAAAATTACCATTAAACACCCAAATAACACGAAGTGTGGCTGCAAGATTAGAATGGGAAGAAAGACCTTTGTTAGTAAAAGAAGAAGCTAATGAAGATAATACAATTATAAAGGCCAATGAAATGAGTTCAATGAGTTTTGAACTTACATGATATAGTGTAGATTAAAGTATAAGTCTAGAATGAAAAATCACTAGGTATAAGACTAGAACCGTTAGTGACCGATTTATAAGGATGAATTAGTCAAAAATATGACTAAGAAAATTGGTTATGAAGTCATCAATACGAATGCTAATAACATTATATTCTTATAAACATATGCTTAGAAGGAAACAATAAATATGAATTATATTCTTACATAGATACTAGTTGTTCTTTATGCTTTGGGCAAAGATCTCTATTCCTAGAATCCATGTGGAAAAAAGCAAAAAATCTAAGTTATAATACCTGATAGTAACATAATGAGCCACAATGATCCTATAAAGGCTTGTTCGTTATGAGCATAATGAACCTACTATCTACTCTAACCTACTCCAATATGCTTGAACTACTAAAATCCACTAACTGCTAATTATACCTACTTCAATCTGCTCGTCAAAACTATTCCAAAATGCTCTAACTCACTCACAAACCTGCTTACAAACTGCTCTAATTGGCTAACTGCTATTCAAACATGCTCAGACCCGCTTTCTGCTAATCAAATATGCTCAAACTTGCTTGTACCTACACCAACATACTCAAACCTGCTACACACTCATCCAATATGCACATGATGAACAAGTCGTAAAAGGATCATCCATTGAGATAAGAAGAGTCCAATGCACTATACCAGTTTTATGGGCTATCAATAAACTATCTCATGATATGATCTTTGTAAGTAATTCTCAAAGACTACATTCTCCATAGACATAGATCATAAGCCAAACAATATTCACCAAGCCAAACAATATTCATCATAAATGGTCGCTTTCCCATAGATAAGTTAAGCAAAACCTACACCTATCAAAAGATAGTTTACGTGTAGCTAGTATGATGAGAAGGTAATCCTCGCATAGCATAAAATAGTATTAACAATCTCACTGCTTAAGTTATCCATTAATGGATAGATTATTGAACAACAAGAAAAATTATGCAAGGAACTCTGCTTTAATAATCCTCTAAAATTTTAGGATAAAGATAAAATATTTGCTAAAATTCTTTGTTAAATCCCAACACTGTTGTCTGAATTAAACAAATGGAGTAAAAAAAAATGTGTATATAGCAGTATCAAGAATTTGATAAACAAATTAAAGAGTTTTTGGATATAATAAGGACTAATTAGGAATAGTAAGAATTTTCACATCAATCCTGCATTCATGGTAAGAAATCATGTTAAAAAAAGAGGAAAACTCAGAATGGTAATCAATTACCCAAACAATTTCAATGATAATACTATCTTGATGGTTATTATATCCCTAATAAGACCGTTATTTTCAATAGAATTCAAAGAACCTCTTGGTTCTCAAAAATGGATTGTAAAAATGAATTTCAACAGATAAAAATAGAAGAAAAGAGCATTCCTTTAACTGCTTTTAGTGCCCTTTAAGAACACTATAAGTGAATATTGATATCATTTGGTCTTAAAATGCACCTCTAATATTTCATGGAAGAATTAATAATATCTTGAAAGATCGCAATGATTGTTATCTAGTTTACATCCATAATATCCTTATCTTTTATGAGACCATAGAACAACATGAAGATGATGTTCTACATGTTGCTGAATTGCATTGATGATGGTATTATTTTTAATTGATAGGAAGAAGTGTATTTATGGTGAACATGAAATAGAATTTTTAGATCTTGAGATAAAGACTGGGCAAATCATTCTATAAAAGCATATTTTAGAAAAAATAAAAAGAATTCTAAAAGGATTTGAGATAGGAAATAACTATAATTTACGTTTCATTAAAGATTTACCTAAATTGAGAAAACCATTGTAACAAAAACTCAAGAAAAAAGCAAGTTCGAATTGGACCACTAATTATTCAAATATTGTCCAAAACTTCAAAAACATATGCAAAAATCTTCTGGTTCTTAGTTTGCCTAATGAAGAAGATAATTTGATTCTTAAGACAGATGCTAGCAATGAGTACTGTAGTACAGTACTCAAAATCAAAGAAAAGAAAAATTCTGCAAATATTATAGTGGAAATTTTAACAAAGGAGAATACAACTATCCCATGAAGAAGCGAGAGATTCTTTTAGCTATAAGAGAAATTGAAAATTTCTTAATCTTTAGTCCCTAAACCTTTTTGAATTCGAACCAAATGCAAATGAATATTTGGTTGTGTGAAAAAGAACCTTGAACCAATTTTCCGACTCTATTGAACCTATACAGCGATCTAAAAATTCTCTAATAGAGAGTTTAGCTCATGAGCTTCTCAATGGTGATCCTCAGAGTAGAACTCCTACTAGAAAAGGAAAAAATCGAAAATAAAATATTATTACTGCTACAATGGGTTTGTCCTTCTAATAAAGTTCTTATAGATATTTTGAAATTTTATACTAATAGTAGATCACACTCTGGGTGATTGTCGTCCACCTATCTAACAATGCAGAGGTTCAATAAGTTAGAGTCATAAAAAAAATTACTTGAATTGTCCTTATGATGTTCAAGAAAAAATGTGTGCCTATGATCAAGAAAAATTGTCAACTACCGATATGCAACTTGCATTGACTACTACGACTATTATTTTTATGATATTTGAGAATCATGGAGTACTACGATCTTCTTCCTTGATAGATCTGAAGTTGATGGTGTTAGATATATAACAAATTCAATCCCTCCAAACGATCCCATTATAAAAACTTGAGAACGTAGGACGGTAGCTTACTTCATGAAAATCCTTGGTCTTGAGTGTTCATCCTAGTCAAGTTTAACTATGTTCCAAAAATTTAAGTGTAAAAGAATGTACTGAAGTTGCACATCTCCTGGCTTCTAATGGACCAACAAGAGCCCTTGAAAATAAAAGTCTGTTTATTGAGTTACATTGCATAATGATTGAGTATGAAAATAAAAAGGCCAAACTAACTCATTGTTTTGGTCAAATAATTGATCTAAATGAACCTGATGATCAGCGATGAGAATGATTTGTAGAATGATAAGAAATAGTTAAGGACCCTTCTTTAGCAAGAGCTAGTTTTCACAATATTTTTCATCAAATGTGGGAAACAATAGAGCGAGGAATGATACTAATGCATTGTTAAAATACTGCTTTCTGTTATCATAATGAGCTCAGTGATTACATGAAGGTGGAAGAAACTATTACATAAGATTTTTTTTTTTTTTGTCTCTTTGATGTTGTGTCTAAAAAATTCTTATCTAAAAAAGAAAAAAAGACATCTACATGGACTTTTAAAAGCCAACTGGAACATCTTCAAGTTGATGAAGATTTTGATGACTATCAGAATAATGAAATATTGGAAGAACTAATTAGAGATGCATGTATGCAGAATCTTAATATGAATGACTCGTCTTATCAGCATTGAGTGGTCAGAAAAAGTAGTTGTACCACTATTATAATGTGTCATCTTGTCAGTGTTACAAATCAGTATAATAAAACAGTCTTCTGTAGCCACGTGAGTCAAGAAACATTTTGTGTACTGTACCCATTAAGACATCCCATATACTCTAACTCCTCTATGAAAGGATAAACTGAATGTTGTGAAGGGCACGATCCTTTGAGTATACTTGAGTGAAAGAAAATTCGGGTATCTCCATTTTTCTGTGAGCAAGTATATCTGATGATCTTAGTTGTTTAAGTGTCTCCTCAAATCTTTCCATTGTGATATTTTTTACTTTCAAGCTCAATAAAAGAAGTTTTCCAATATGAAACTTTGTTTAATCAAACATTATATCTTAAATATTATACTTTCTTGATTAAAGTTTCACTATCCTTAAAAAGTAAAAGAACTTAATTAGTGACTATGGTTCGAGGTTAGAAATGAAATGGGTAAATGTTCCTAATCTAAGGAAGCTATAGTTGAGGTTAACAATCTTTGCAGATTTGAAACTAGAGAAATGGCAGGGTCTAGCGTCAGCTAAGTTTAAATAAGAGTCAAAACTATTTAATTAAGTTTTATTATTGTGCTAAGCATGATGGACTTGTAATCATAGAAAATATAGTATTTATGATATGAGTAGTAAATTGTGATAACCAGTACTAAAAAAATTATTTCGAGACCTTAAACCCTTTACAAAAAGCATACTTCCTTTAGAAGCCCAAAAAATAGTAAAATTATCAAATTTTGGATCTAAATTATAGTTTAAGAAATTTTCTAGCCAAAATAAAAAGAAAAACCATCTAGGAGTCTATTATCCTGAAGTAATGGGTACCTCACGATTAGTTCCCAAAACATATGGGCCCAAAAATAGTTGCACTAAAACTTAGAATATATCTAAGAGTTGCAAAGAGTTTTTGTGAAGTAACAACGTAACAATGTTATATTTCCTTAAATATAATTATGAACAAGACAGGAACAAAGCAAACATAAAATTAAAAAAACAATCATCAATGATTTGATACAACTAATAAATGCTCATTATCGCTTATATAGTATGGATATACATATTTTTCTATAAAAATGGATCCTGATCTTTTGTAAAATTTTACCTCTGGCTCCTAATAGGTCTCCGATAGTTTGTAACGGACCTGAGGGTAAATGATCAAAATCCCATATTTTCACATCATAGCCACTAATTAAAAAAGAGCAATAGATTCTCACACACACATGCATG
>NCQT01151939.1:8335-19508 GCA_002740465.1 Stenocereus thurberi | reverse complement strand
CATGGACTTCATAGTTGCTCTTCTAAGAACTCAAAGGGGTAAGGATGCTATTAAGGTGGTGGTGGTCTGTTTCTCAAAGATGGCTCACTTTATTCCTTATGAGAAGACGAATGATGCATCTCACATAGCTCACCTCTACTTTAAAGAAGTTGTTAAGCTTCATGGTATTCCTAAGAGCATTGTGTCTGATCGAGACACAAAGTTTCTTAGTCACTTTCGGCGGTGCTTATGGAGACTCCTTGGTACTAATCTCTTGTATAGTACCTCCCACCATCCTCAAACGGATGGGCAAGCCGAAGTCACCAACAAAACTCTTGCTACTTTGCTTAGAAGCTTGGTGAGTAAAAGCATTAAGGAGTGGGATCTTAAGCTTCCCTATGCTGAATTTGCATACAACTGCACTCCTAGTTTTGCTATGGCCCATTCTCCCTTGGAATCATGCTCTGGGATCAACCCACTAACTCCCCTAGAACTCATGCCACTTCCACTTGAGTCTAGAGTGAGTTATGAGGCCGAAAAGAAGGCAAGGGAAATGAAAAAGCTTCACTAATAGATTCAGCTAAAGATTGAGAAGGCTAATGAGATGTATAAGGCAAGAGCAAACAAGCATCGCAAGGTCATCACCTTCAAGCCCGGGGATTGGGTATGGTTACACTTGAGAAAAGAGAGGTTTCCATCAAGGAGGAAAAATAAGCTCATTCCAAGAGAGGATGGTCCTTTCAAGATCTTTGAGAAGGTGAATGATAATGCCTATAAGCTAGAGTTGCCCGGAGATATGGGTGCATCCCCTATATTCAATGTGGGTGATCTCACACCCTACCCTGATGATAAAGAAGATGGTGATGATTTGAGGGTAGATCACAATCAAGAAGGCTAGGATGAAGCAAGTGTCATGCCCATTTAAGTCCAAGAGAGCTCCCACATCCTTCTTAATGCTCACAAGCTCCATTAAAGGGAACTTGGCCCATGTGCTGTTTTGGAGCTTCAATTCCAACCACATCCTAAGCCTTTAGGATGTGTTACTCTTCTATTTTTAGAAGGTTAAGAGGCCTTCTAAAGGGTTTTTGTCTATCAAAATGAAGTTAAACCCACAGAGATAGTAAGAAAGTCCTAAAATAGCAAGGTATATGCTAGTTGCAATTTAACCCGGTTTTAACCCGGTATTGTGGGCTTGATTATTCAAGCTTAGTATGGGTTTAAAATGCTACAAACCTACTTTTTAGGAACCTTCTTATGTCAGCTAAAAGGACATAGAAATAGTTCTAGGTTAAGTAATTAGGAGATAGGTCAAATGAAGTCACTTTTAGCAAGCTGTAGATTCTAATCTAGTCTAGACCACTTGTAGAGTTTGAGCTATAATTTCCAAACGATAGCTCCAAATGCCTTCTTACTTAATCCATCTAAAAATAAACTTTGGAAGATTTCTAACAACACTTGTTTGAGCTGATTTGGGTAAGTGTGGCAGAAGTTGTAGCTATTAGAAGTTGAAGGTTGTGCACTGGAAGTGATAGAGGATAGCATGTCACTATCACCTTTGTACTTGCTTTGTTTTTTGCTTTTTCCTTTGCTTTATGGACGTTTAAAAGGCCCTTTTTCTGCTTTCTTTTAGCTTGTACAAGCTCTCATATATAAGGGAGGCCTTAGGATGTAATATTTAGATTTGAATCATATGAATTAGCTCAAAGTTTTCTCTCTCTAAAACCTCATTTCTCTTTATCCTTGTTCTAAGGTGGTGAGTCTTCAGTGGAATCTTTATAGAAGTGTTGGTGGCTTAGCTTTAGGTAGTTCTTAGTGAGTGGCTTAGCCTTTAAACCAAGTCATATCTTAAGCACAAGGGAAATTTGCAACTAAACTCAAGCAAGCTACATCCAACCCATCTAGTTCACACTCTATCATCCTTGGGAGTAGAGTCTAGTCTATAGGAGTTGAAGGACTTGATTGGAGCAGCAAGCTCGGCTAAGGTAGAATGGTAAGTCCTTCTAGGTTTGAGCTGCTTTTCGACCTTAGCAGCTAGCTTACAAGCATCCTCAAAGATCCAGAAAAGTTAGAGTTCAACCTTATCCAGAATGGTAGGATTAAGACCCTTGAGAAATCTAACAATAGTTTGCTCAAGTTCTTCCTTTAAGCTGCATCTGATTTTAAGTTACTTGAACTCTCTTATATACTTCTCAACCTTCATGCTTCCTTGCTGAAGAGAAGTGACCCTTAGATAGAGTTCTTACTTGTATGCAGTTGTTATAAACCTCTTATCCATGTGTTTCTTTAAGTTAACCCAAGTTTTGATCTTGGATTTGCCTTCCAAAGCTCTGGTTCTCTTCAAGGTTTCATGCCAGAGAGAAGTATACTGTTTCAGCTTCAAAACAGCAACCTTGAAAGCCTTTTCCCCATAGTATCTCTTGATCTCAATGATCCTTTTCATAGCTTATACCCACTCAAGGTAGTCTTCAGGTTTTAGGCTATCATTAGACTCAAGTACCTCTATCCTAAAATCCTTAAGATCATCTATATGCACCCTTCTTCTCCTGGGCCTAACTTCCCCATTTGAAGAACTACTTCCATAGTGAGAGTCTAAGTAGGGTTCAGAACCATGAGAAGGGTCCTGTGGACGCTCTCTATCCCTTCCTCTAGGCTGCATCATAAGCTGTTGTATTTGAGTAGTAAGTGCTCTAATGCTTTCTTATATCTCTAGGATGGCCCTGTCCCTTCTGAGTTCATGAGCTTGTTCTAGAGAAAGGCCTCTAGGAACTCTCATAAGCTGTTAAGGAGGGAGAGAATTATTATCCCTCTCGGCTATGTGCTTAGGTGAGAAAAGGGGTTAGATGTGGCTGTTTAAGGAGCTAGGTGCTTTATAGCTGGATTGTGTTTGGTTTTCAGGGTTTCTTTGTAGCTAATACAACAAGTTCCAGCAAGTAGGAGAAGGACTAGACTTACAATGGAATAAGAATAGTAGCAAATAGAAGGAAACTCACCAAGAATCAAAGTTAGGCTCTGATACCAGATGATGTATGTTAAACTGCAAGTTTGGAATGAACCAAACCTAGCAACTCAACATAGAAGGATATGTCCTGGAATAAAGGTTGACACCACTACCCAAGGTTGAGGAGTCTATCCACCAACCTTCCTAAAGCTTAGGCACCAAAAGGTTAGATAAAGAATTCACCCACTAAACACAACCTGTACAGGATAAAGTTTAGAGAGATTTTGAGAGAGTTTGTTTGAAACCAGCAACTGAAGCTTTCATTAATCAAGATATGCTGCTTACAATGAAAAACAAGGCTTTAATACTCAGCCTTTCATACAAGATCAATGGCACTAGCATGGAATAAAAATAGCTAAATAAGATTGCATGTAAACTACCTAAACTAGCAGCTAACCCCTAAAGTTTGACACCTAATGCCCTTGCTAATCTCCATTATTAAGGTGTTGAGCTAATACCACTTCCAAGGATTGCTAATGATGGCATTAGAGGTTATTTGCAGCTGCTTACATCGAGATTAGGCTGGCTGGTAGCAAGGCACAAATAAGCTAAAATCTATTAGTCCAAGGGGAATTTCAAGGGAATTTGTGGTGGATAAAAGCTTATGCAATGTGATTTGGTGCTGTCACTTTAGGATCTGTTAAGCTAAGGCTAAAACTAAACCTCCAAAACTGCTACTGCTGTGGATTATTTTTCAATGAAAATCAAGCAAACTTTATCATTTAGTAGCTGATTTATGTGCCAACAAATGAGCCAGGTTGCCATCCAAAAAGGGTTGATACTCCTTGAGTCATAATGATTCATCAGTAGCTTTTGCAGCAACTCAAATATGCATTAAACTTCAAGCAACTACATATTGCAACTGAACTGACTAAGGCTACTAGCTAGCGTCAAAATGACTTGTGATTCTTGTAGGAGTACTCAGGCTATCCATCATAGCAAGGATCTCCCTCGACAAGCATTAAAACTGCATTGCTTCCGCTCACAGAACTGATCATTATGGTGATAAGTAAGCATGGAACTCCCATTCTCAGGTTGATGGGCTTGAACTGGACTCTAATTTGCATCACTACCAAAGATGAATTAAAGTGTGATGTGATCCCCATGGATGCATGCCATATCTTGTTAGGTAGACCATAGTTGTATAACCAAAAGGTAATGCACAATGGTTTTCTAAACACATACTGCTTCTCCAAGGCAGGAAAGAAGATCAACTTGGTGCTTTTACCCCTTCTAAACTCCACAAAACAAATCCAAAAGCAGCCAGAACACTCGGACATGCTACTTACCCTTAGTGAACCTCTTTTAAAAAGCTTTATACCATGAGTTTAGAGCTTTTAAAGAGTGGATATTAAATATTTAGGAGGAGTCCAAAACCCCCTCACCAAGCCATCCCCTAGCTATTTCTTTACTCCAACGTTTCAACCATGTATTTCCAGAGGAGATACGCTCCGATTTTCCCCCAAAGAGAGACATTCAACACCATATTGACCTTATCCCAGGATTTGTTCTTCCTATCAAGCACGCTTATAGAATAAATCCCAAAGAAACTACAGAGATTCAATGCCCAGTGGAAGACTTGATGTCCAAAGGACTCGTATGTGAGTCCTTAAGTCCATATGTCGTACCTGCCCTCTTAGATCAAAAGAAAGATGGGAGTATGTGCATGTGTGTGGATAGTCGAGCAATTGACAAGATTATATCAAGTATAGGTATCTAATACCTAGGGTTGAAGATATGTTGGATGAGTTGCATGGTTCCAAGATATTCTTCAACATTGATCTACCAAGTGGGTACTACTAAATTACAATTAGAGAAGGTGAAAAGTAGAAGACCACGTTCGAGACCAAAGGAGGGCTGTTTGAGTGGCTTATCATATCATTTACCTATCTAATGCCTAAGTACCTTTATGAGGTTAAAGAATCAAGTATTCAGGCCTTACATTGGTAAATTTGTGGTGGTATACTTCGATGACATTATGATTTATGGCACGAGTGAACAAGAGCATCAAGACCATCTAGTTCATATTATGTTGGCTCTTGAATAAGAGAAGTTGTTTGGTAACCTTATGAAATGCACATTTTTCTCACATGAGGTGACTTTCTTGGGTTATATTGTCACTAGTCATGGCATTAAAGTAGATGAGAGCAAGATTGAGGCTATTTGGACATAGCCTATTGCTCAAAGTATTCATAATATACATAGTTTTTGTGGACTTGCTTCTTTCTACAGGCAGTTCATAAGGAACTTTAGTACAATTATGGCTCTCATAACTGAGGTTATTAAGGGTACATCCTTCAAATGGACCCCCAAAGCCCAATATGCCTTTGAAGAAATCATAAAAAAGCTAACTCAAGCACCAATGTTAGCTTTACGTTGTTTTGCTAAAGTCTTTGAGATTGAGCGTGAAGCATCAGGGGTAGGTATAGGTGGTGTTCTTACTAAAGAAGGAAAGCCTTTCGCCTTCTTTAGTGAGAAACTGTGTGATTCATGAAGAAATTATTCCACCTATGACCAAGAATTATATGCTATTGTGAGTTGCTTAGAGAACTGGAGTCATTATTTGATGGCTAGTGAGTATATTTTGCATTCTGATCACGAGGCCTTGAAGTATATTCAAGGGTAGCATAAACTATACTCACGGCGTGCAAACTGGGTGGAGTATCTCCAGTTATTTCATTTCACAGTCATACACAAATCAAGAAAACTCAATCAAGCTGGAGATGCTTTATCTCAAAGGTACTTACTACTATTCTAGTTGGATGCTTTTATTTTAGATTTGAGCATCTAAAGTGTTTATGGGATGAAGATGAAGACTTTGGGGAGCTTTTCTTAGCTTGTTAAAAGCACCCCCAAAAGTGATTATTTAGTTCAAGAAGGATACTTCTTCAAGCACACTCACTTATGCATTCCTAAATGTAGTACTCGGGAACTCTTGATTCGTGAAATTCATGGTAGTTCATTAGCTGGCCATTATGATGAAAATATGACACTTATTATGCTTAGAGAGCATTATTATTATCCAGGCATGAACAAGGACGTCTAAAACGTCTTGAGGAGGTGTGGTGCATGTCAAATGGCTAAGAGTCCTTCGTTACCTTATGAGTTATACACACCTCTACCAGTCCTCAGTCTTCTATGGGTTGATGTGAGCATGGATTTTATCCTAGGCTTGCCTAAAACCCAAAGGAACAAAGATCCAATCTTTATTATGGTGGATAGGTTTTCTAAGATGGCTCATTTCATCCCTTTAACAAAACCAATGCTGCTACCCATGTTACAGAATTGTACTTCAAGGGAGTGATGAGATTATATGGTATTCCTAGATCCATTTTTCTGATTGGGATGCCAAGTTTCTTATTCAGTTTTAGATTACTTTGTGCAAGAAAATGGATACTAATCTCAAGCATATCACTACTTTTCATCCACAAACGGACGCCAGACCGAGGTTACTAATCGAACCTCATGCTAAATCTTGGGATTTGTTACTTCACATGCTAAGTTTGCATATGGCAAGGCAGATAGCAAGGCTATGGGTCTATCTCCTTTCAAAGTGGCCTCTGGAATTAATCCCCTAAGTTCACTTGATCGTATTCCAGGTCATCAGATCAAAAGTCTAGTGTAGATGCTACCAAGAGAGTGGAAAAAATCCAGAAGTTCCATGAACAAGTAAAGGGCATAGTTGAGAAAAGTAATGCATCATATCAAGCCCAAGAAAACAAGCATAGAAAGAAGAAGGTGTTTAGGCGGACGCTTAGTTTGGATACACTTAAGGAAAGCATTTTCCCTCAAACCGCAAAAGCAAGCTTAAACCACGAGTTGACGGTCCATCTGAGGCCTTGCAAAGCTAAATGACAATGCTCACAAGGTTGATTTACCAGGAGACTATGGTGCTTCAGCCACATTCAATGTGGCAGATTTGAGCCCTTATTTAGAGATGATTACCTAGTCGCATTGAGGTCAAATTCCTCTCAACAAAGGGAAGACACTGGAGGTCCATCAAGTCAACCTAATTTGAAGGTGTAATTCAGTCAAGTTAATCCACATTTACCAGTCAAAGTCTAAAAAATGACGCACATTCTATTACGATCCACAACAGAAGGTCCTAAGATCAATCCAGCAAAACAGCCTAGTTTTATGTATAAGACTACGTAGGCATCCTTGTGGTTTAAGTCCATTATTTTTGTATATTTTGGTTCCTAAGGAAGTCAACTATCAAGCCCAGTGTAGAAATTCAAGTTAAGTCAAGTGCAAATTGAAAAATCAAGGCCATTTTGTAAACCACGCCATATTAGCACCTAATCTGCTCGGTTTGTTGAGCTGGATGTTTAAGACAACTTAATGCTGATTTAAGCCTGATTTCTTAACAACAGGGGTTTGTTAACATCCTGATGTTTCGCCCCAAGGGCGGAAATCAAGCTCAAATCATTTTTAAGCAAGGTAAAGGGCTGCATAAAAACCAAAGGAATTCAGCTCTCTTACCTGGTTGGTTAGCAAGGTGGTTACCCCTTCGTTTTTGGGCATGTCTAGAAACTTCTCTACCTTATTGGTTGTTTATGGTGGTTAGAAACATCATTATACTTTCCTTTTGGCCTAGTAAGGTGTTTAGCCACTAAGGAGCAAGTAAAAAAGACAACATATATCCTGTTGGCTAGCTGTAAAGGCGAAAATCTCAGCAGCCTTTTTCTCTCTCTTCTATGTGCAAGGTGGCTCCTATAAGCTAATTGATATGTTTAAGAATGAGTTTAGTCATTATACTTTTGCTTAAATAGACCTATTGATTGTAATTCGCTTAGTTAAGCATGCTTTGTAAATTTTATAAGTTTAAGCTAGCTTAGAGGTTTCCTAAGCATAAAGAAACCACTTTTCCTCCTAAGTAGCCAAGGGTACATGTGTATAAGGCTAG
This sequence comes from Stenocereus thurberi, assembly GCA_002740465.1. Classification (NCBI taxonomy): domain Eukaryota; kingdom Viridiplantae; phylum Streptophyta; class Magnoliopsida; order Caryophyllales; family Cactaceae; genus Stenocereus; species Stenocereus thurberi. The sequence continues at coordinate 11,625 of NCQT01151939.1, read as the reverse complement.
CAAGGAGCTCATTTTGTACGGAAGTGTTTTTGATTGAATGAAAGAAGTAGAGCATTTGCTCCTTTGAATTTCATAAACGCTTTAGTTGCTTATCCTAGCTTAGGTCGAGTTAGGTGGTGATCAAGTGCATCTTAACTCTTGTTTAGGTGGTGTTTCTGTATCCTAATCAAGATTAAGGACCCTAAACTTCTTCTTGGTGGTAATTTCTGTATCCAAGAATCAGTTTAGATACCCTTTATCCTTTTTTCCTTTCAGATTCAACCTAGCTCAAGCTTAAGTCCATTTTGAGCATAGCTAACTTTCATTCCTCTTTTGAGTGTGAGTTGAAATAGTGTGTGCATCCATTAACTTGAAGACCACTTTGATTAGCCAAATCAAAGATAACCAAAAGAGAGTTTAAAAGTGAAGGAGTTAAAACTCAACTTTCATATCAATATCAAATCTGCCTTTTACAACTCTAAGGAAGCAGATAAATGGATGGAAAAGGCCTTAGAGCCATTGTATACAATCTAAAGATTCAAATGGGAAAGCCAATGGAAGTAAAGAGACCAAAAAGTAAGCAAGTAGAAACGGTGAAAGTGATAAGTTGCTTGCCACTTTCAGTGCACTGCTTCCTAATTCAAAAAGATATATCTTCTGCAATACTCATGATATATGCTAAGAATGCACTTCATTTTAGGGTCGTTGTGCCGCAATTTGAGGAGAATTATGAACTTGATCTTATAATCTATACTTATTTCTCACTTTATGCTTGGGTATGATTCTTTTCTGTGTTTTGCAGATTTTTGGACCTTTTTTCCCTTATTTTGACCCAAAATGAGTGTGTTTTGACTCCCCACAGATGCCCCTCAGTTACCATGCCCGTCGAGAAGAGAGAATAGCCAGAGAATGCTGGGATAGAGACCACCATGGACCCTCCGTGGCGAAGGCCACGATCTGTGGTAAGCCTGAAACTATTTGCCTCTTCGTCTTTCTTCATCTTATGTTGAGAATGGCTGAGCTTATGCTTAAATAGGGTACTTTTTGGCTACAAGGGAAGAGAGCATAGAAAACCAAAGCATCCAATGCTCACTTTTATCATTAGTTTTAGAATTTTTCAACTTTTCTTTAGAGTAAAAGAAGGAATTCGAGTAGAAGATTGGCACTTGGAGGCTTAGAGTTTGGGAAGCCATTGAATACCACCATGGTTGCTAAGTTTTCTTCCCTTTCTAATCTCTTCTTGAACTTTTGTTTACATGTTGATTATTTCCATTATGTGTGTGTAGTTTTTCTTAATGTAGGGACTTATTAGCCAAAGTATTGATGTTAGATCTCTAATTTTCAATATTTGTGTTTTATCCAATTGGTTTGATTAAATTATACCTTGTTGATGAAGTGTTGTGAGTAAGCTTTGGTCATATTTGCTTGTATACACTAGATAGTTGAGTGAAGGACTGAAAGGAGAAATTCACTATTACAACTACAAGTTAGAACTTAATTTAACAACTACTTGAAAGAGAGTTGTTTGTTGAGAGGAAATTCTAGCAGTCAAGAATCCATAACCAACACTAAACCAAGGATATTTGAAAGAATATTAATTGGGTTAATTTAGGCAAATTAGTTTGTATCGAAAGAAAAGATTGAGTTCTTAGCTCAATTGTGCTCCTTTGAATAATCCAATCTAGATAAAGTGCATATTTAAAGCCAACGATCCAACACTTTACTAGGTGAATTTTCAATAGTTAAATACTCATAGTTGAGACAACCGATTGACAATTTGGTCGCCTCTTATAATAGGTTAAAACTCGATAGACTACACTTGGTCTCTGTGGGATCGATATTAAAACTACACTTCAACAACTGGTGCTTGCGGTAGCAATCAAGTTTTTGGTGCCGTTGTCAAGGACCAATTTTTGGATATTAAGTTCACCTATTTTGAGTGACTAAGTATTTTTTTGTCTTTTTCTTTTTGTATTTTCTTGAATTGCATTTGTAGTGTTTTGTGGTGATTTTTGTAGGATCTTGTGACTTATATATGAATTCTCTTTCTGTTTGAATTTGATCTGGAAATAGAAAGGACTTTTTGCTATAGCAGTTAAAGTTAGTAGAGCAAAGAGCCAAAGCTCAAGAAGCCTTTTCGAAGATGGTGGGGGGAGGAGATGACCAAAGAAGGACACCTTGAGAGTTTGTCACCCTAGGGGTCTGAGGCATTACCTCTAGCATTGCTCGACCCAATGTAAAAGCCCATAACTTCAAGCTTAAGCCGACTCTTATTTCCATGGTGCAGCAATTCCAATTTGGAGTCACCCTGCTAGAAGATCCTAACTTACACCTCGCAGCATTGTTAGAGGTGTTCGACACGTTAAAGCTTAACAGTGTTTCAACTGATGCTATAAGATTGCAGTTATTTCCCTTTTCATTGAGGGACAAGGCAAGAGCATGGGTACATCCTTTGCCTTCTAGATGCATCACAGCATGGGATGAGCTCACCAAAGTCTTTCTTGTAAAATTCTTTCCTCCTAGCAAGACGGCAAGTTTGAGAAACCAAACCACCACTTTTGCTCAAAAGGAGGGTGAATCATTATATGAAGCCTGGGAATATTTTAAGGACCTATTGAAGCTATGTCCATATCATGGCCTTCAACAGTGGATGGTAGTGCAAGCTTTCTATAACGAAGTCACCTAACCGGTGGGATCTACTATAGACACAGTAACGGGAGGTACACTTATGAACAAGATTGAGGACAAGGGCTACAATCTTATTAAAGAGATGGCACTGAATAACTACCAATGGTCTGATGAGAGAAGCCAACGCATGAGGATTAGAGGTAAGTTAGAACTTGATGCTCTCTCTATACTTTCTGCTAAAGTAGATGCCATGTCTGAAAGGCTAGAATGATTGAATGTTAATTCTATTAGTTAAAGTACCCCTTCCCTTATCATGTGAAATTTGTGGATCTGTTGATCATTTGACTGTGAATTGTTAAGTTGAGAGCCCATTTGCTCCAAATGTTAGTCAACCAGTTAACTATGTCAACAATTTTGATCCTAGATCAATCAATGATACATTCTCTAACACCTATAATCCTAGTTGGAGGAATCATTCCAATTTCTCCTATAGGTATAATGTCCCTTCTATGCCTCAAATGAATTTTAGACCACCCCATAGATTCCAAAGATCACCTTATCCTCAATAAACACCTCAAAAATCCAACTTAGAAACCATGATAGAGAATATGCTTTTGGCATAGCAAAAGCAAGATGAGTATATCAAACAATTAGTCTCCAAGGTTGATGTGCTTACTACTCAT
>NCQT01151823.1:0-10396 GCA_002740465.1 Stenocereus thurberi | reverse complement strand
CAAAGCATTTTCATCATGGGTTTTGTAAGCATTCTATCATATCAATATTAAATAAAAATAAAAGGTTGCATTCGAATACTTAAAAGCAATTACGTACTTACTACTTATTATAATAAACCACATAATTCTGTAAAAGCATATTGACATGAGCCATAATTAAAAAAAACGAAAAAACTATAATCAATAAGCATTTGTATTGGTAGTTAGAGGCTATTTTCAATTGCCGATGGAAGCAATTAAGTACTTATCAAATCTTTTTTTTTAAAACAAAAATAGATGTTTTACTGTGATAGAGTGTTCTTTATGAAAAGAAATGTGAAGAGGGATTTCTCACATTTAAAGGTTTGACCACTAAATTTGCTAAGAAAAGAGAAGCTAAACTATTGACTGGGCCTAATAGTTTAAGGCCCGACGGCCACATAAGCCGCTTAGTGCGGCAACCCTAATTGCTTCTCCCCACCTATATAAGGGGGTTTCAGGAGATCAATTAGGGTTGGAGAGATTGATAGAAACCACATTCTCCCCCTCTCCACTCATGGCTGCCTACCATCATTGCTGGGCTTCGGATTTAGGATGTGGACACCCTAAAGGCGACTCTAGTAGCCGCCTCACATTCAGATCAATGTGGGCTATTTTCGACAGATAATTCCGCATTCTAGGTCAGTCCTATTTGTCCAACAGTAGTATCAGAGGCTGACTGATCGGATTAGTCCCGTTTTAAGTGTTTAAAAATCTGAGTTCTAAGCATGCTTGTTTTGAGACTACAACTACATGATTAATTGCCTGATTTTCATAATTATGCAAGTTAATAGCGTGGTTTTGTGATTTTAATTGACTAAGACTGAAAATTTAGTCATGATAACTAATTAACATGTATGCCAAATCGCTTGACATGTTTATATTCCACAACTATGATTCTTTATTCGATTATATGTTAATCGAGGTTATGCCCAGATTAATCAAGTTCATACTTAAATCCGCCTATGCCCTGTAAAATTAGCATGTCTAGTTAAGTCATCTATTACCAAAAGGGGTTAATTTTTGACTAATAACTCGGTCAAATTCATGATTAAACCGAATTATGATGCAATCAGGAGGCTTGATTATTTATACTACTAAGTAAAAATTATGATAAATCGATTACATGAATGCACTCTTAGTGTGCAACAATGTGTGCATATTCAAACCCTACGCGAATTAGTTCTTATGCCCGTTGAATTCTTGACAGCGTGATTGTGAAACCCAAAACCCTAACCCTAACCTCCCCTCTGCCTGAAACTTGATCTCGGCTAAAAGAAAAAAAAAGGCAAAGGGGTAGAAGAGACTCAGATCTAGACCATAGCCATCAGAACCGCCATTAAGAGGTGGGCGTCTAAGTCACGCACCACCAACGAAGGAGATTTTGGCTCTTTTTCTTCCTCCAACCGCGAAATCCACCAGATTGGCGGTGCGTGTGAGTCACGCGCCACCACGTAAGAAGAACATTTGGTGCATAGCTTATGTTTTCTAACTCAGTTGCATCGGATTTACACACTGGTGGGTTATTTATGGGCTTTCAACGGTGAGTGGGGGTTCTTTCCTCATCTGGGCTTCCAGCCAGGGTTCACCGTCCTCGATAGGGTTGAGGTGGAGATATGAACCGTGAGAAGAAGTCATAAAGCGGTCATGAAAAGGGTCAGAGAAGGCCGAGTGTTAGTGAAGCTCTATGCTCCACATCTTAGCTATGGCAGCGACACGGCTGAACGAAGGAACCTCAATGGTGAAGGTGGATGTCGTGGTCTCGACACCAAAAGCCCAAGAATGGAGCTCAGTGCTCCATTTCCTGTCCATGGCGTCAAAAGGTAGACCGATAGGAAAAAGGGAGGAGTTCCTTTTTGGGGGTCAAGTGGAAGAGAAAGATTAGAGGGGCAGAATGGATAGAGAGGAGAGAGAGTGTTTAGGGTTAGTAAGGAGGGGGGAGCTAAGTGAGTGTTACTCATTCATATGAAGACCCCAGTTGGGCTCCATTTAATGGGCCGGTTATTCGCCTGGTTTTTGATCATTTACAGGTCGGTTCTTAGGCCCAACTTTATTTTATATCGGGTCGTTTTTTCTGGGCTCGGTTATTTTCGGCCGATTTTGTTTTTTGATTTCTGTTTTCGGCAACATAATCATAATCAGTTTTATATGTTGAAAGTGCTTATGAGTTTTTCCTATATTTTCAGCATTTTTATGCTCACATCACTGTTACTCATGTAACGATTATTTTATATTATTGTTTATATAATGATAATATGAAAATCAGAGGTATGATTTACAATAATGTGTCATATGTCAAATTTTTTTTAGTAATATGTTATATGAATTAGTTTTATATAACATAAGCTTATGTTTCATGTTGCCATTTTTGTAATAATATTAGAGTTAAATATAAATTTATGTCATAGGATTCTTTTGTTGAGAACATTTCTTATGAATTAGTTTCGTAAAGCTCATGTGAATTTGTTTTACATCATTGAAAGTGAATATCTATGTGATAGTCACCAATTAATGTGTTAATAAGTGTAACCAAACTTTTATAAATTTTATAATTAGCTTAAAGAAACACCTGAATCACATCCATATGTGATGATAATATGAAAGACATGATCGATGTATAATAACGTGTTATATATCAAAAGGAATAAACAAATTGTTTTAGTAATAGAATATATGAATTGGTTTCATATAAAATTAAACCTTATGTAAATATGTTCACATGGCTAAATGTGAATTTGGCCTAAGATATAATAATGTATTATATCACTGATAGACATATTATATGAATTCATTTCATATTGACTAAGGTTTGTAATATTATATGGATGTGTACGACATAATTACTTATGTGTAATTTCTTTTGGATATGTCATTAAATAAAGTTTTTTTTTTCTATGACATATTAGTAACTATATAAATTCGTTTTTTATGACTTCGTGTAAATTGTTTTTACATGATTAAAGCTGAATATCTTTGTGATATTTGTAGATATGTTAATTAGTTTAACAAATTGTGCACTCCAGAAATGTTGTTTTATGGAAAAATGCAGTAATTAAATTATAGAAACTTCTAATTCATACTTATATGTGATGATTATGAGTTTAGCAAAATTTTCGATCACATGACATGAGTGGTGGAGTTTTTGATAATTTAGTTACCTGAAAATACGCCTAGTGTCCATCTTTTAAGTATATACTTTTAGATATGGCAATTTAAAAAAATGATTGGTGATTAGTTTACTAATGAAGAGCTAGATAGCATTAACTATGATACATGGTTTTAGAAGATTTAACTTCTTCTAAACAAACACAAAGTATCAGAACACTCGATGGCTTTCAAAGTCTCCAAGGATAGGCAAAGATGTGAATAACATAGATGTATCTGCTTCAGAGTAGCATCGAGAGAGAGACTAATGACATACCATGAATGGTTTGAGGATGGGTCGATTAGCATACTGCCCATGTGGGATTGCATTTATGATGATCTTGTGAGGGGATCTAAGGGCTATCCCACTGTTGAGGACATGTGGGATTAGTTACATCCGGTTTAACCAGATTCATCCTCTTCTCCAAACTCCGAACCTAAGGATGGTATTACCAAAAGAGTAAACGGTCAAGATCAATAGAGAATAAAATGTAGTGCGTATGAAGTGCTATAATTGTGAAAGGAAGAAACCCACAGCTTGGGATCATCCCAAGTTGATAAGGTGCCTTCTTTCACAGTTACACCTGAATAACATGTGTGCTCCTAAGTAGTAGTTACCAAACTTTCTTCCTTAGTGGATTGTAGACATGGGCGCAACCAAACATGTAGTTCAGAGCTGAGCTGATTTTGTGAACCTTCATCGCCACCCGATGGGTCCACAAATTGTTGTCTTAGGGATGATAGTGAGGAACACGTCCTTGACATGGCAATATGTTAGCTCATACCCTATGAAGGAAATGAGTTGCTCCTCCACGATGGTCTCCACGCTCTTAGGGTGCAGCATACCTTTGTACCGTGTAGTTCTGATATTAGTTTTCTCTTTTTGAATTTTGTCTATCACGACATCTTCTGTCTTTGTTGTTTTCTTTGAACTCTATTTTTAGGCATACTCGACTTGACCATGAGGGTCAAGATAGAGTGAACAAGCTAACTAGAGATAGTGCTTTAGATCATCTCACTAGGGTTAAGTTACCTAAGTGAGTAATGTCTAGCTGGCAAAGTAAAGCCTTTTGGTGAGGCTTCTAGAGCATCTAGCCCCTTATAATGAGTCCATTAAAGCATTTGCGAACCCATGAACATTAAGGTACGTCATGGGATTATCTATTTCATCACTCTTATAGATGGTTATTCACGATGTGGATATGCATACCTACCGTCTCATCGCTACCAAGCGCTCGATAGGTTCAAACACTTGGTAACAAAAAGTAGAGACTCAGCTGGAATGAAGAGTTAGAAATCTTCGGACTAATCGATATCGTAAATACCTCTTTGATAGATTCAGAGAGTTCTGTGAGGAAAAAGGTATATAAAGACAGCTAACGATTCCATGCACCCCACAGCAAACGGTGTTATGGACCGTACGAATCGTACATTGTTTAACATAGTCAGGTCAATGATGGCACATGCGAGCCTCTCAATCAGTTTTGGGGGGATACGTTGCTCACAGCAATCTATATCCTTAACTGTGTGCTAAGCAAAAGTATACTTGTCACACCATATGAGTAATGGTTTGATAAGAAGTCATCCTTGGACCATTTACGCCTATGGGGTTCGGCCGGCTATGTGCATAACTCAATCCACAAATATGAAAAACTTGGTGCAAGAACCACCAAGATGATATTCATTAGATATCCTGCATAATCTAATGAAAAGAAATAGATTCTCGCATTGTTGACTTTCTCAAGATGAGTTTTCGATCATTGGTGAAGTCAAGCAAGATGTCGAACTGTTTGAGTTGTAGTAAGACATCCAACTATTTTTCGGTGAGGGGGAGAATTTGGACTCTAATCAAGTCACCAAAGATGGTATGCTTCCCTTAACCGAAAGGAATGGAGGAGACTTATCTGCTCAGAGAATTAGAATCGTCCTCAATCTGCCATACATGAGGAGAGTCAACCTGCGAGTGAGGTCCATCCTCAATCTCCTGTTTCCGAGCATACAGTTGGTCCACATGTTCAGGACCCCATGCCCCAGAGGGATAGGGGGAGCAACACTCCACATGCTCAGGGTCCCACACCCCTTAGAGAAGGGGGGAGAGATGTCTCACTTAGGTAGACAAACAATGAAGGCCCCAGGGTCCTAAGGAGTGAGCATGGAAGAACTTCTCGATGATATTTCCAAATCGAAGAGGAAATATTTCTATGCACTACCTTGAAAGTTAAGGACCCTACCTCTTATTAAGAGGCAATTGACTCACAGGTGTGCACAAACTTCAATGACTACCAATCGACAAGACCTTGAACCAAGCTAAGCCTCAAATAACCAAAGAAAAACTAGTGAAATTGTTTGTGGATTTTTGAATGTGCAAGAATAGCTAATAAAAGGGATATGACTAAGATAAAGGCCTAAGCAACCACTTACCCTAACAATCCACCAATTAAATCTCTAAAGCAACACACCAAGAATTAATCTGAAGGATTGACTCAATATCCATCCAAATACACTGGCATTTGAAATAAAGAGATTATCTTCGTGGATGAGAAAAGCATTCTACCTTTCATTCATTAATTATCAAATCACGTCTATCTCTTAAGTCGATACAAGAAGCTAGTTGATAGCCATAAAAATTAGTAACCCCTCCCCCAAGTTAAAAAATTAAGTTAATAGAAATGAAGCACCTAAGGGGTTAGTGTGGACCAATAAAATTCAAACATCCAATCTAGCCACTAGTATTTCGACAATTATTTAAGCATATTGAAATTCGAAGCTTCTAGGTCAGTGATGAGTCATCCAAAATGCAAGGTTGGAAACGTCGCTATACTTGAGCTTGATTGGTGGCATCATCCACCATGTCATATAGACAAATTTGAGGGAAGATATTTAATGGAGAATTTTTTGAAGGTGGCCACTAATGTCTTATAAAATATTAACCCCTTAATCATCTATTTGATAGCCCCATTAAACCCTTAATGAAAAGCATGCATATTGTAACCTGCGATGACCCTTACTCAGTGTAAGGTCCATAAATAGCTCCGTACTTGAAATTTGAAGGAGTCCTATAGTTTGTTGGAAAGTAGAAATTTATATCTAAAACACTAATTTTGAAACTTATTTGATAATCTAAAAAGCCGCTAAAAGTTGACCTACAAAACTAAAAATTTCTACACAACTTGTGCTAGAAGCTTTATTTGTCATAATCCACCACCAACAAGTGAATTATGGACCTAAACAACTTTGGGGGATGATTTAGGTTCTTATTGCGCATCATATACAAATTGTACAACCAAAGGTTTTTCATGCCCACCAAATTTGTCTGGCACACTACAACACAAACACGGTAATAAGCAATGCATATACCACAACATAAGCAAACAAATGCAAAGTAATAAGCAAAGCATGCTGACATAAACAAGAAGAGAAAAAAAATTCCACTTATTATAAATACCAACCTTTTCCAATGCTCCTTAAATTCTTGGATAATCTCACAGAACTTCAAAATGTAATCAAAGGCAGGAACCAAAGCCTTCTTTCAGCTTCCAACCATTAAGGTATTTCCTTGAATTTTGATCGATGCGCCAAACGTATAACCTATGTTGAGCATTAGGAAAAAACCCCTTAATTGAGCAGCCATAGGAAACCTCGATCAGTCTTAACAGTAACGAGAAGTTTATAGTCCATAGATTTCAAATATTGACGAAAAAGCAAAATGAAAGATTCAATTCGCTCACTAAGCAAAAAGCCACAACCAAATAGCACATTACTACCATGGTGATTCATACCAACAATCAAACCACGTATCATGTCATATTTATCTATTCTATAAATAGTATCATGAACAATGAAATCACCATACAAAATGTAATCTTACTTCATCTGTGAGTCTCTCTAAAAAAGAAAAAAGAAAAAAAAACTTATCAACTCCCCATCACCATTTAATTCTATAGCATAGATGAAGACTTGCTCATTTTCGAAAATAGACATAAACTTACTAGGCAAAGTGTTGACATTAGCACCTTCCAAAGACCTTCTTCTTTTCCTTAGACATCTTATTATCAGCATCTTAGGCTATAAAATCAAGTTGAGGGGAGCCCCCGGCTTCTTTTTTAAACAACCTAAAAATATCAAACATACTCATGCCAGATTCCCTCATAAGCTTATATGTTTAAGAGTTTGCTTTCTAATTTGTCTACTTGTAAAAAGTAAGTCTCATCATTAGTAGTGAAACTGTATGGTTATAAACCATATTATGCTTTGTTCTAACCCACACATTTCTATCGTAAATAAGATAAAGCTTTGCCTTACAATTTGTTCTCATATTAACCTTAGTATAAGATGTTCCATTATTACTCTTCTCTTGCTTAACACCTTCTTTACTGCAACACAGTTCTCTTCCAACCAACTCATGCTTTGCCGTACACCCTGTTTTTGCTAAACCTAACATCAAATCCAACTTGCATAGAATAATTCTAGTTCACTTCAAAACATTCCGTTAATGTTCTATGTTCTTTACCAATTCCAACTCAAATTTTCAGCTTGAATATATATAGAGCAATTTGCATCATCAGCATTAGCTTCTTCAATAGCCAGACACAAATTCTCCATTTTCTCTTCAAAATACAGTACTTTTGCCGCTCGAACACAGGCGCTTTTATCTAAAACACATATAAAAGTAATGAAATATTTTTTTCAATGACCTTACAAGCACTGAGTATACTAGATTATAAGTAATACAAAATGCCCTTTATAAGCAAAAACAAAGTTGAACCACGGTGACCTCATAAGCATTGAGTATATCATTTTATATGTAAATTATAATTAGTTCCATAAGCAAAACAAAATTGCACGTCTGAAAATAGAAGAAATATCATAAGCACTACTTGCATTGTCTTAGAAGCAATAAATATAACAAGACATAAGAAAAATAGAATAATAACAAGTATGAACAAATGCCTTGAACAATGGACGTAATCAGTGAATTTCGTTTGAAATCACCAACTAAGCATCCACCATCTCTTTGTGAGTTACACAAAACAGAAAATCAAACATCTCTCTTGAGGACAATTGAATTCGAAGAACTATAAACATTCTCTGCCTCAATAGCCATCACCAAACTTCGACAATGACCAAACCCAAACCTACAACTCTATCAGAATCACTTCAGCAATGAGAACTCAAAGACTCAAACCAAAAAACAACCAAACAATTCTAATACGAACACTACACTAATAATTTCAAGGTACATGCCAATGAATTGAGAGAACCAAAACATGAACAAACAACAACCTCCATGAAAGAGCGAAGGGCTGTCCAGCGAGAATTCTCTCTCAATATTTCGCGAAACACAAGAAACAAGGAGGATTTTCACAAATTTTAAAATAAGAGGAAAAAAAGATGACCGGATTGGCCTACGCAGCTAGATAAGCCCAACACAGTTGTCAAAATGAGTCTCATGTCTACACATTCAAATCAGCCCAAAATAATAAATTCAGTCTAACTTCGCAAGTGAATGACATCAGCATACGTCAGTCTGCGTAGGTAGCCATAGGCCAATCTTAAAATTTCCCAATAGTTGCAGAGGAGGAATATAGGCCTTATTTAGCAACGAGTTTTTTGAAGAGTTTTTTGACTAAAAAGAGTTTATTTGATTAAAATTAGATTTTTGACCTAATAAAAAAGCTAATTTGGGTGTTTGGTGAAAGAGCTTTTTAAAAGAGCTTTTTAGGTCCAAAAAGCTAATTTGAAAAAGCTAATTCCATGAATTTTTGGGAAGAGCTTTTTGAAGAATTAGCTTTTTGTCTTACAACTTTATCAGAAACAGCTAATTTTACCAAACAGTTTTTCAACAAACAGCTAATTCAAACAGCTCATATAAACAGCTAACTCAAACAGTTAACAGCTATTAGCTAATACAAACAGTTAACAGCTAACAGCTAACAGTTATTTGTCAAACAGGGCCATAATTTTTCTTGAAGGGATCCATACATTAGGATGCGTGTAAATCTTTTTAATATTAAATAAAAATGTGTTGAAGTGAACCAACAAATTCCTAAAACTGCAGCTGATAAAAATATTTGTAATGACAATCCTTAACGGCGCGACAAGCGGTGCTCGCATAACAGTTTGTCAAGGGACTACAATGGGGCTATTAATAGTTGTTATATCATACAACTAATTGTGCAAATGTAGTTATATAATTGAATTTTGACTCACTAAAAATACTATATAACTCATTAAAATATACTGTTATGCACCAATTTTCGTTCACTAAAAATACCATATAACTTACTAAAATATTTTAGTGAGTTAAGACAATTTTAGTGAGTTAATACATACTTTTAGTGAGCAGACAGACCGAAACTAATGCGTTTTATGTACCCAAATTTCACTTAATAAAAATACTATATAACTTATTAAAATGTGCGAAATATTAAGTGTATCTAAAACTCATTAAACTATATTCTAGCTATCTATATTTTTTATTGAGCTATGATATTTATTTAGTGAGTTGTTATATCATACAACCGACGGTATAGAAACAATTCTATAATCGAATTTTAGCTCACTAAAAATGATGTATAACTCACTACAATATTTTAGCGAGCTGAGACACAATTTTAGTGAGCTATTACATACTTTTAGTGAGCGGATAGACCAAAACCAATGCATCTTATTACCCTAGGTTTCACTTAGTAAAAATACTATAACTTATTAAAATGTGCTATTGTACTGAAAAAATATTATTGTGCATCCAAAATTCACTAAATTAGCTTCTAATTGTCTATATTTTTTTTAGTGAGTTATGACATATATTTGGTGAGTTATGACATATATTGAATGAGTTGGACTATATTTAATGTGTTCACTATATTTGTGTTATACTCGCAAAATATAATATAAATACCCTTATGTTATAGTAAAAAATCATTGAGCTGTAACATAACCTAAGAACTTGATAATATTATGGCTATCTGTACTATTCTTTTTAGTGACGCTATGCTATTTATTTAGTGAGCTATGATAAATATTTAGTGAGCTATAAAATGTATTTTGTGACCAATATGATTTAGCATCGAATACTAATTATTCATAATAAAAAATGAGTGAACAAACAATACAGTACACAATTTTAGTTAGCACATATACTTTTTTGTTCATATTCTAAGGTATGATATATTTACCTTTTAGTGAGTTATGACTTATATTTAGTGAGTTATGACATATTTTTAGTGAGTTT
>NCQT01151810.1:11736-24219 GCA_002740465.1 Stenocereus thurberi | reverse complement strand
ATTGGAAATATTTTTTATAGTCTTTCGATTTATATTTTACTAAAATCAAGTTATTATTGATTTATAAAGAAGGAGAACTTTTCCGCCCTTCACAAAGTTTATGTATTTACAGAATTCGAACTCAAGGTATTAATTAAATAGATAAACATATCAAAATTGAAGAACCCGTGTTGACTAATTTTATTGGAAATACGGGGCTATCTAAATGTCAATTCTCTAAAAGGCGTTCAGGAGAAGTTGTCCAAGAAGCAAGAGGATGTTTCCAGAGGAGTAAGATCAGTACATACAACTCAAAACTGAAACAAAGATGCTACACCATATACCATAACTCTCCACTCACAAGAAGCCAAGTGTATGAAATGACTTGACTTCCTGAAGAGCTCTACACAGCTCTGGAAACGTAGTGAGCACAATATAAATGGAGATGCATGCTGAGGTTGAACCAACACCGAAAGATAAACAAGAGGGAGGCTTAATTAAGAGAGAATTAAGATAAGCACAAGTTAGAGCAGTGGTTTGGTCATCAGTAAAAGATTGATCAGATCAGATGGCGGCCTTACTGATGAGTACTAGTTCCTTGAGCTTGAAACCAGCAAATCCCTTCACTGTTGAGAAGGCAAGAGTGGGAGGCCTGCCTTCTCTTGCTAGACCGTCCAAATCTTTTGTGGTTCGTGCTGGTACTGGCAAGAAGATCAAGACTGATAAGCCCTATGGTAATTCTATGATTTTCTATGCATGCATGTCTCTTTTTCTCTCTATATTCACCTTAATTTCATAAGCATTGGTTTGTTCGCGTGAAATTGTTAACCAGTTAGCTTATAATTGCTAACGTAGGTATTAATGGAGGATTGAACTTGCCAAATGGAGTTGATGCATCTGGAAGAAGGGCCAAGGTTTGTGCTCGGTTGTGAATGTGATCTCATCATCATATATCTACATTTATTTGGCCACAGTAATTGTGTCCAAATTAATTTCCTTATATACTTTTGTGAAGGGCTTTCTTGCTAATTAACCTCAGTAATTGTAGCTTTTTTTTTATCATGTATGCCTGCAAATCTCGAGGAGTTTATGTTGCAAAATGATAATAATATGCTTAGTACTAACTACTAATGCCTGTAAATGGCTTGGAATGAATGCAGGGTAAGGGTGTTTATCAATTTGTCAGCAAATATGGCGCCAATGTTGATGGATACAGGTAGGCAATGGATTACTGTGACTTGCAGAGGGGAACCCACTTTATCGTTTGATATACTCACCTAGATAGCTAAAGTATTGCAGTCAAATGACCTACAATTGGTAATTCGAGTTAGCCATCATATTTTAAGTTTTACCTATGTTTTTGTTTTTTTAATAGTACAAAGAAGATTATTCTAAGACAAATAACTCAAATGTTACAACTAACATAATTTTCAAGCGAAATCGAATTATACAAGAGTTATGGTTAGTCGAACCCTAAACTTTTTAGAAGGGTTGAGATGATTAATGATTTATATTTGAGGGACTTCTTTATATGAGGGTGACCAATAATTTCTAGAGCAACGACTTTTATTAAAATTATTTTTAACTGGTTTATTAGTCATTCTGATATTTAGTACCAATCACTATAAAAGTATTCATCATTTCACAATAATATTGTATCTAACATGTGTATCTTACAAATTCTTAGTGAAGGGATTAAGTCTAGGTTATTGATAACATATCATTGAAAACTTTTATAAATGGTGAGTTCCAAGTTTGTAACTTTCAAATCTCATGCCAAATGACCTTGTACAATCAGCCTGCGTCCAAAACTATCTTGGGAACTTAAGAACCAATCACAGTTATCAGGATTCTTAGGCATTGAGACTAACAATGGCATGCTACACTAGCAAATCCTTATTAGGCACATTATTTTTGTGTCATTTATCTTTAACTCAATTCCACTTAATCTCTGACCATTTTTTCCGTCTGCAGCCCTATCTACAATCCAGAAGAGTGGTCTCCTAGTGGTGATGTGTATGTTGGAGGTAACCTGCTTTAATTTACATATATCTCAAATTTCACTCATTCTGAAAATTCAATTGGTTTGTTAAAGTCTTGTTTTCTTTGCTTGTTACATCTCATTGTCGAAATTTCGATACTGCAAAAATTGTAGGTAAAACTGGCCTTGTGCTGTGGGCTGTTACCTTGGCTGGTGTCCTCGCAGGAGGTGCTTTGCTTGTCTACAACACAAGTGCTTTGGCATCATAAACAACTTGTGTATGATCTGAAACGTTGATTTCTATCTGTTAGAACAAGTTTTAATGTGCAAAAGCATGACATGTAAAGAAAGTGTGTACTCTATAGCTCTCTGTAAATTTTTTTGAGTTTGCACTTGGCCTTGTTATGCTTCTGTGAGCTGTAAATTTCCGTCCATTCTTAAAGTGAAAACCATGTGTTATATATAAAGATGTTCTCATAATCTACTATATACAGTGAAATTAAGGAATTAGGGAACGTTCTTGCAAGTAGGAGAAGAACGCAGGTAAGTAGGGGTGGGCAACGGATCAGATATTAATTGGATTAAGCGGTCTGTTCATTTAAAATCGGGCTAAGAAAGGATTTAGTTAATAATGTACTGGGTCATTAATGGGCAAGTCTATTAAAGCATATTCATGGGTCGGACTGGACGGTTTATCAACGGTCCTTTTAGTAACTCTTTATTTTTTTAACCAAATTGACAAACTAGTTTACATGTTTCAATGAGTTAACTTCATTACCAACACTTTTTACATAACAATAATAATTATACACCGTTGTCTAGCGCAAACTTGTTTTATTTTTAAACTGGCCAAAAGCGGGCAGCCTATGGATCGACTTGACCCGATCCGTTTATTAGCTTGATTGTGTATTTTTTAAATTTAAATTTGGATTAGTTTAATTTAGTTGAAAAATTAGTTGAAAAATTAACTAACCAAAAACACTCCTTAGATGGTAATGAGCAGGTTATGGGCGGGTTGGGTTCATCTGGCCTATAGTCCAGTTGTACTGGACCTAGCTCAGCCCATTCAGTTAATGAGCTAGTCCAGTCCGATCCGATTCAATCTGTTGCCCACCTCTAGAGGCAAGCAATGCAACAGCTCAGAATGAGCTTCATTTACAGAATTTGGACCTACACAAGTAAGGCCAAGTATTGGCTGAATGAGGGCTATAATGAAATTAAACCAACTCATCGAGGCCTCAGGTTTGGCTCGATTAAAGATTGGCTCCGGCTCAAGTCAAATCGAGTTCGAGACAAACACGAATCTAACAAGGCTCAACGAGGATAAGCCTCGATTTCGTTGAATTAGCTCATTTATTTTTTTACGTGCTTGTGTCGTGAGTAATAAGTTATTGTTGGGATTAACAAAGTTCTATTCTTACTTTTATCTCTTAAATCCACCACAAATATTTAGAACTTAACATAGCCTTTAATCTGGAAACTTCTAAACAAAAATAAACCAAAAGAGAAAAAGACTTTAAACGAAAACAAACCACAAGGGGGGAAAAAAACACAGAATGTAAACCCTTTCCAAGTTGAGCTCCAACCCGAGAAACCTGCATTCGAGTTCGAGGGCAAGCTCGAGCCTAAACTTTTCAGGCTTAGGTTCAACTCGGCTCAGTTATGCTGTGGGCTGAATCAAGCCCAAACCCAAGACCTTGACTCTTCTGAAATTAGATAATTTAGAGTGCTTGGAACGGTGGTCAAATATATTGAAAGATAGGAAGATTCACCAAATGGCGTAAAACATGGTTATCATGATGTACCATTCCACTCTATTTTGGGGATCCTAACAATTCATCAAACTGGGCTAGCTTCTGAGATAGTATGTCCCATTTGATGGCCGCTCTTCTGATTCTTTTCTTTCGAAACTATGGGATATTCGTTCTCAGTCATGTTCAAGAATTCCAGACGAAATTGTTATATGGCATTTTAAACCACGAAAGGGGGGATGACTGAATTTAACCAAAATGCGGGTGGGAGCAGGCTAAGGGCAGGTTAATGGAATCAGTTGGGCCACGTGTTTCCAGCCCTAGGCAAACACAACTTTCATGCGTGTTAGCTCTCAACTGAATCTAATCAAATTGAAAATGAGGAAGGTCAAAGGTCGAGTTATAAGAATCAGCAAATAGAATTTTCTCAACTTTAACCTCATTTGACCCTCATGTGGGTCAACAAACTCTCAATTCTGATTGTGATTTTGCGGATTTCCTCATATTATTGGATTAAATCCGACCTTAAACTTTCTTTACACAAAATATGAGATTTTTCATTAAGTGTCATTTTCATCATAAAGTTCAATATTAAGTATCCTACTTAATGAAATGCCAAACAATAGTAGAAGTTTTCAATGAACAGTATCATAATTGCAAACATTTTGTTGCGTAATTTGGTAACTATAATAATTCATTCACTAAGACTACTCTAAACATAATAGAGGGGCGTAAAAGGGTTGAGAGCCAATGAGATCTGAAACGGAAACGGGCACTGAGGGCCCAAGAAGAAGGGAGAAAGTACAAAATCAAAAGGGTTTAAACAAATAAAATCGAAAATCTCTTTGTTTTAATTTTATTTTAGTTTTTGTTGAAAGTAAAGATTAACTGGTTAAATCAAAAAGTCAAAATCTCTACCAAGTCCGACCCTTATCACAGTAGGGTACCTTCAATTAATGGTCCAAACAAATCACAAGCAAACAAATTCTAATACTGAAACTTATTTTTAGGGTCGGGTTAGAGCAGATCTTGATCTGTTGATCAGGTCTACCCTCAAGGCCTCAACCCACCACCCGCTATAGGGGGCCAGGGGCTATAGGCACCTTCAGGTACTCATGTCAAACCTAACCTCACGCAACCTTACACGCAAAAAGACATTTACACACTGATATGTCTCTTTTAAATTTCAACCAACATCCATGCCAAACAGGATTAAGTAAAAAGAGAAGCTTCACTTCAAGGTTTTAGTGATGAAAATTAGCACCAATGCAACAATTGCACAACCGGTCGCTGAATATAGTAACCATCTGACAATTAAAATCGGCTCATCTAGCTTTGTCATCATTTAAATCTTCAAAATTATGCTGGCAACACAATCTGCCATTACAAGTGTTAGATCTATAAATCTGAATGTAAACATCCGACAGATGTTGTGCCTCACCTATGTACAACAGTAGTAGAAAGTGTAACTTGAAAGTCCAAGCAACAAAACCTCCAGAGATTGAACAAATAAGAGCAACAAGCATCCAGAAAAGACACCCAGAGTTGAACCATAGAAGACCATTGATGCCAAGAGCCACTCCAGGCGACAACCAACTGCACCGTAGTTGCAAAATACAATATCTTATATATTCAAACGGCTCATGATACAGAGGTACTTCAGTTTCAAGGGCCTCTGCTATTTGCTACTGAAAATTTCTAGCAACTTTGATGATGCAGCCAAGCCACTAACAATGGCACCTTCAACATTTGGACTGACACAAAAATCTCCACAAACTACTAATTTGCTCGAATCCCAGAGGCACTTATCACCCTGGGCTATACTCACTGCTGGAAAGGCACTGCCCCTGAAAATTGAAAAGTACATGCTCACAGCAGCAAACGCTAAAGAAATATCTACTAAAATTGCAAGATAGAATAATTCACTTTCTTTGGTTAGGGAATGCAGCTGTGAAAGGACAAAGTGAATATTTGCTTCTCATGTTGGATCTTCAGCTTTGAAAAGATCGATAAAGGAATGTGATGAAAAAGACAACCAAATTCTTCTTTTGTAGATATTGAAGGTGAAGATTCAGAGATTGTTTTTGATTTCGCAGCATAGTTGTGTAAAAAGATGGACAATCTGTTTGGTAGAGATTAACCCCGAGAATGGGATAGAACAGCAGTCCCAAGAGGGGTGAGTCTAGTTACTAGGAACTAGCTCCTCTCACCCCTCCCCCTGATGCCCTTCATAGACCAAATCAGCCATCAAAACTCCCTTCAGCAATTCGGAGACCCATGCCCATTTTCAACATAAGTCCAATCACCACCTCCATTTTTTTAGTGTTCCGCGAATTTCGCATCTCAGATTTCCCTTCAAAACTGATGCTATGGAGGAACTTCTCTTCATCCTTCCCTACATGACACAGCTTTTGCGGGAAACTTATTTAGTTGATCTTGATCATTATGCAATTTTAGTCCATAAGTTTTCATTGGATAATTCAGCCAAAATAAAGACATTTAAGAGTATTTAGGTAAAGAATTAATGCCCTATTTGGTCACTTTAAGAAATTCCTACTAGTCTTCCGTATACTTGCCCTTTATAACAAGGAATTTTCCTAGTTTATCAATATATGCATGCAGTTCATGAATGATTGCTGAGAATAGATTGACAACTTTTTCTCTATTGACCCTCTTTAATCCCTGTTCCCTAGTTATCCACATTATCACTTGTTTTCCCCTCCCAAATTCTCTTCTATCTTCCAATTTTTACCCTTTCTGCCTTCTTCTCTTGTATTTCCTTGGCTCCTCTTGTCACTTATATCAGTTTGGTGTAAATGCATCCAGTCCACATCAACAATAGTTTAACTTGCTTGCACTATAGTTATGGGATTCAAATACAAACCTAGCTAACTCTTGTCTCCCTGTAGAGAACCCTAGTCTCCATCCCTTTTCTGTTAAGTGGGGCCGACTATCAGCCATTTTCAATAGTCAACCCTATTGCCTTCTTTATTACACTATTAGCAGTTTACTGAGAATTTTTCCTTCAACAATGTTAGTCTTTATATTTGTCAAAGCTTCTCATATATAGCTTCTAACTAGATTATTTATGTCTCCTCATAGGGAGTCATGATTAATTCGACGTAGGCATGTTTTCTCCAGTAGGTACCATTTGACATTTTATTAATTTCACAAGCTTCATTCCTGTCCACCACAGTTATGTAAGTCCACATAAGGTGCATTGTATGCATTTTCTGTCTCTAGTCTCTAAAGCAGTGTATTGAAGGGTTCGATTTCGATACTGACCACCGATGAGCCTTCAAGAAAAAAGGCTGAGAAGTGCAGAGTCCAGTCCTTTGGAATTCCTGTAGGAGTTCTTCAGACACTCTTCTCAATGTCGAATCTGAAGCCTTTTTAAGCCTGGAGTCACTCTGAGCAATCACAGTCTTAGCATACTCCGATGTTGAATGCAATACCCAACATTGACTATGAATCAAAGAATCAGAAAGGTATATCAACACAAATCTAGTGAGGAGCAAAGTTGCCATTAAATGAGTTTTTGAGACGAACCTTGCTGATGAACGGCCTGGTTTACTACTGTCACAATAAGCTGAGATCAGAACTTCTGAGTTGATGAATGAGAAGCCTTTCACAGGAACCTCAACACCAAAATGTTCCAAAAAAAGAGAGGATGAAGCAACCTTATCAGGACCTGACGGTCACCATATGGAATCCATATATGCAATTGCAAAAGAAATGCAAGCCCCATGGAATGATACATAATACATCTCTGTTCCCAGCAGAAAGATAACTTTCACTATCAAGAAGTACTAATTTAAAAAAAAAAACCCCAAGAAAAAAAAGAAGCAATTCATTATGTATGGATTTCTCACAGAATTTAGAGGCTCATTGAATGCCATCATCAGAGTGAAACAAGATCTGGAAGGGATTTCTCGCATCCTCGATGCCAGTTGTGGTGCTACAGTCATATCTGTTTGCAGTGATAAAAAGGACATTATCATGAAGCTAGCTTAAGAAAAATGACTTTTGACATTAAAAGAAATGTGGGAACTATGAACAAGATGCAGGGTTGCCAATCAGCCAAATCTATTTGGTTGGTTGATCAAATACATGCCTGTACAAGCTACAATGATGCCAATTCACAAGCTATATCACAAAAAAGAGCCTCAAGACCAAAAAAGACAACCAAAAAAAAGGCCACTATACTTGGCCAGTAACTCAAGCAGTCAAGCAATCCTGCACTGCATTATCATATAACACATTCAGCTGCATAATCATGGAAATCGAAATAATGCATTGACTTAAAACACAAATGGCAATCATAGCCCCGTTTCAACTCAACAAAGAGAGTATCAATACCTTCCCTACTTGTCTAACTCTGAAATAATGGACCTTTCACATATCCACTTTCACCTAAAATTTCATGCCTGTAGTGACCTTTGTGCTGCACCAAAGAGTCCCCTAGTCCTAATTTTTCAATTTAGGGACAGCAAATGAAAAGATTTACCAAATCAAAAACTAGCTTATTTATCATGAAAGCTGAATTGAATCCTTTGGTCTCATACCTCTTGAATTGATGATGAACATAATTCTGAAACTAAAGAGCTGCCGAGGGTAGCATCACTTCACCAATTTGGAGGGCATTACATTTAACAAAAAAACAGAAATAAAAGATTCAACATCAATTGGAATTTCAGAGTAAATTACAAAATTTAGAATTGAAGTATCCAAACCTCAGTTACTTCGTATTATGAACAACAATAATCAAGATAGCAGTATCATACCTCATAATTACAACTCTATTATACCAACACAGGCTAGTTTACATGGTTTACCACTTGTCCTCTTAAGCGAGCTCTCAGTTCAAAGTCTCCGTAAAAGAAGAAAATACGTGTCGCAGAGTTGTACCCCTAATAGGCCAATAGTAGCCCAACTATAATTAAATGAAGGATCGGAGACCCCAAAGAAATTACAATGCTATCATCCACAATGGACTACTAATAGGCCAATAGTAGTCAGACTCTAATTAAATGCGAGGATTGGAGACGCCCAAAAAATTACAATGCTATTATCCATAATGGAATTTCTACGGCATCTGGTGCCTATATTGTGTGGACTCAGGCATGGGTGTCCTATGCGTATGGATCCAAGTGTCCAAACTCACCAAAGTTTCAATCAGCAATCCTATTCAATCACAACTGATACATTAAAAGATTCTTGCTAGGCTTCTAAATTATTAAAAGAAAACAATAGATACTGGAAAAGCAAATTGTCCATTTGTCAAACAGGTAAATACTAAAGAACAAGCGAAAAATAATGAACAAACACAAAAGGACCACATTATCCCTCTCTTTACCCCCACTACTTCAGTTGATATGTCTCCAACCATATTTCATAATTTATAAGCGGAGTGAAATGTCCAGCATAGGCATGGCAGTGTCCAGGTATCAAGGTCCAAGACCATGACCCAAGTGGTAGCTCCCGGAGGACCTCAGGCAATCACATTGCGAAGCATGCTATGATTTTATATGATTATGATAATTACATATAAAATTAAGATGCTCACAATCCAATCTTAGTAAAGGACCTTATGGTCAAAATAGAAGTCAACATTGATTCAGGTGAAATACAATATAAGACTAGGGCTAACAATGGGGCGGGTTTTCCTGTACCCTCACTCATACCCATTTTCAAAATTCATACACATATGGACATACCAATACCCATACCCACTAACCCACCACGTGTTAAAAAATCATACCCACACCTATACCCATCGGGTTTTGCAGGTATGCAGAGTTCATTTGAATAGAAATACACCACAAAAATTTATACCCATTTTACACCCATATTCTCGCAAAATATATATTAAAAGCTTTACAATTTTTTGGAGGGTATGAATTTGTTTTATGAATTTGTTTTTTACATGTGACAAATCAGCAAGCGACTCAAGAAGAAAGAATGAGAGAGGTGTGGGCGTGTGGGCGGCTGACTGAGAAGAATTGGAGAGTGGAGGAGTGTCAAGTGTGGCAGTGGTTTGTTACGGTTTCTTTAGGAATAAAATTGAGCTTTGATCCTTGCATTTCAGCGACGATTCATAAAACTAGGAATAGTACTTTTTTTAAAAAAATTGTATAAATGGGTTTGCGGGTGTCACATGGGGCCGAGTATGAGGCAGGTTTACTGGATAAAAACTACCGGTGTGAAATGGGGCAGGTAAAGCCTGAACCCGTACCCATACTCATACCCCTTTCCCTACACACGTCCCATACCCATTTTCCTCCAATTTTTAGCACCCATTTGGTTTTATGCAACGGATTTTGCGGGTTTTTCAAATGGGTACGGGTTTTATTGTCAGCAATATATACAACTATCATTGTGGTTTTTAAAATTTTATGTGATAATTCTTACATACCATCATGTCATGGTCTCTTAAAATCATTTCAACATCATAAACATTTTGGTATTAAATGTTTGAAAATAGTGATTTTTTCAAGTATTTAAAAATATAACATTTGTTTGAAATTCTTATATTTGTTTGCATTGCACCCATGAAGTTTGGAAAATGCTAAACATTGCAAGAGCATCTTGCTTCAGGTCCGAATGGCAACATGACGTCATACAGATTCTATATTTTAAGTTTACACACTAGTTTGGTTAATTTTTCAGAATAAGAACTGTAATTTTAGAGCACTTGATATGAATTTCTGAAATTCGTGACAAGCATTTCGTAAGTCTTTTTCCCTTTTGATAAGGAAAAGGTAATGTAAGGATAATGATAAGGATCATACACAAGATAGGATGGTGGAAAAGCATCCCACATAAGATAACCAAAAAAAGGATATCCACAAAGTCGATTACATCAATCAAAAAAGAATCAAAAAACCTCCTCCTTCCAAAAGAATAAGGTCTTCAGCCTTCATCAAAAGCTCTCACTATTATTCTCCGTCCTGAACAACCAAAAGATGGCATGGGGAATAGCTCGAAAACTTTAAACTTGACCCTCCCTCCAAAAATAACCTTCCCACGTAACTAGTTGATGTCTCACTAAGTCAATGATATAGGCATCACCCAATGAAGACCCAGATAACTCAAACCTAGCTCCCAAAGGTTTCTAGTCAACCGAAAATGGAGGAACCAAAGGTCAACTGATTCCAAATAGTCTTTACACACAAGCACCTTTTGACCAATGCTTTACCCCTCTTTTGTAACTTATCTCAAGTTAGAATCTTGCCACAAGAAGCTTCCCACACAAAGAAGGATACTTAAAATGCGGTCGGGGACTTCCAAATGATACTCCAGGGGGAACCAAAATCTAAGAGTGAAGAAGACGAATTCCCAAGAAATAAAGAGAAGTGAAGGAAAAAGGGTTTAACAGTGAATTTTCCAGGGGTGTTAACGCTCCATCTAACCATGTCACAGGAAAAGTCCCTCACAGAAGCTCTATCGAGCATGCTAAGGAGTTTGGCCACACTATCATCATCTGAAAAGGCTTCATGAACAAAGATAGGGGACCAAACAATCGAGGTAGAGTTGTGCTCCAAATAATTAGAGACAAGCATCCTTGTCCGCTGCAAGAGCACAAAGAGAAGGAAAGCAATCCCTCAAACGAATACCATAACACCATCTACTATGCCAAAGAAAGATTGAGGAACCATCATCCACCTCAAAAATGATGTGAGAGAAGAAACGATCCATACTTTTAATAATAAACTTCCAAAGACATACCCCATAAGTGCTAGTCTGCTTGCTTGGGATACAATCCAGCCGCTTTTGCCCCATAAACTTCCGAAGACAAGCATTTTGTAAATCTTTTGCACATAAAAATATATAAATTTTATCATAAGATAATTTGAGCTTCATAACAAACACTAGAACACTTCATACGTTGTCTTGTAATGGCACATTTAGGAAACAAAATTTTCCCATTCATATGGAACATTTTAAAATATCCAAATTGGAGTTATTTACTTGATTGAAGTCAAATATACGATAACTAGTTGACATCTCTAGAATGAAGAGGCAAAATGAAGAAACATACTTACATTCTCAAAGTCTAGAGTTCGGTCTTAATTATCATAGCAGAATTCCATAGAATATTAACTCCACAGAGCCTTCTCCAATGAGGTCACAAATGCAGCATAAACAGATTTTAAGTGTTATATACCAAGAATTTGGAGGTATTTGGGCAGAAAGTGGCATTGCATATACCACATGATTGTAGCACATTTATTTTATGCAAAAACTTTCACATAGCATACCCACTGTAGTCGGAGTACATGATTAACTGTCTATCGTATCCTTCATTAACATACTTCTAATAAGTTTGAACTTTCAATAGATTCAACCATTAACCAAGTTCCAAAGCAAAATCGATCGGCTAGAGTTCACAAACATACCAGCAAACCACTTCTTGTACATACTGTCCTACTTAATAACTAACATGTGTTTAGTATGTCCATTTGCTTGACTTCATAAAAAGAAACCTTTATCATTACTGACTTACTGCTGAGCATGAAAGCTTTCATATAGAAAAGACGCGATAGAATTGTAGGTTTTTACATCCAAAATTTCAAAACCACATAAAATTTTATTAAAAAGTGCTCACCCTCATGGATCTTATCATTACATTAGTATTCTTCTATGGATTCAGAGAACCTAGTAATATTGTAATCACCAAAACACCTCCTTACAACAAATTGTTTTCTAAATAAAATGTGTACTAGTTTACACCGCAATATTACAACAGTAGGAACATTTTATATCAATATC
>NCQT01151772.1:6265-17849 GCA_002740465.1 Stenocereus thurberi | reverse complement strand
CCCCCCCCCCAAAAAAAAAATTGCAGCCACATGAATGTGACGAGACAACCAAAGTGAAGAAAAATGTGCAGCAATGGTATAGGGCATACAGGGTTTCAGGCATTCAATCACTACACATAATGAATCTATTCATTATTTATAAAAACCTAGGTGGAAGGCAATGTCAAACAAGTCAAAGGCGATAGAGGCATCACTTGGCAGATTTTCACAGAAGTGATGGGCACTGCAGCCAGGGACAGAGCAGTGATTTTAGCATTATTAAATTGCACACTACAATCCAGCTCGGACCTTGACATTTGTGAAGACTTGCTAACAAATACCAAAACCACAAAGTACAGCCTGGACCACTACTGGATATCAGGCATCATGAATTTAGACAACATAAACTCTTTTAAAAAGAGAAAGAAATTGAGACCTCTCAAGAAGCACTTATATTGCTAAACATACTAACAATAGTGAAAACTGATAGCACTTGCTTTAAACAGAATGCCGCTTTTTAGACTTCATGTCCTCAACTATATGGATGATCAACCACCTTTCCCCTTAGAATACATTGAATCAGTTATGAGTTCGTTCGAAAGCAAGATCCAATACAACAATATCAAGGTACATTAAATCTATAAAACATAGCAGCCGAATTACTTGGCAGCTTGGCCTACGCATACAAACTATGGAACAAAAAGTAACACTTGGCCCCATCTAACACAGAAGGTAAGAATGGATAACGTCGTATGAAGGACAAATGTCTTTCCTTTTCCCTTTTTTTGGCTTGGGGGGGAGGGCAGCGGGGTATCATAACAGAAACTGAAGCTGTAAGTCTTTCCAGCACCTTGAGGACTGGTAAGAGATGGCACGAACAGGGGAAGACCGGACAAACTGTGGATAGTTGACATTATGAAGCAGCAACTATAGATCCCTGAAAAGGATTTTAAACCCTGACAAGGGTTCCAGCATACTAAAAAGCAACAACAGAAAAGCTTATAAATAGAATCTCAACTAGACTTTCCATCATATTTCTTATGGGTGATGACAACCGACTTTTGATAATTAGCAATTGACTCTGGTGGATCAAGGGTTAGCTCAAAGATCCTACATTTCATGTACATTCCAAGCTTATCTTCAAGACATAAAACAATGTAGGAAAACTAGACAACACAACATGACTAATCCCCGACCAGAAAACTATATACATAATAACTACTATTTTCTAGAAAAGCAAATAAAATTCTAAAACAAAAAAATTGAATATCACTACCAAGAATCAAGGATCCAAGATAATCAAATCTCAATTGACATCTCCTAGCCCCTAAAATCCTGCAAACTGAAGTTCATGATGTCAAGAGTTAATCTTTCAAGCATTTCACATAAGTTACAAGCAAAAGATTTGTTCTTTCTTTTTCAAAATTAAACCTCATATTTCTAGACAATGCAGAAATGGCCGAGCAACACAGCATAAAAATTCACCAAACCAATCGCTATTTGCCAACAGATCCCAAATTTCCGAACAATTCAAACGAAAGCAACGTGAATTAAGAAAAATCAAGACATGGGTTTTGTAGATCAAGGGGGTAATTCAAAGTGGGTTGCTTTCAAATGCGATGAATGGCGAACTATAACCAAGAGGAAAGAGAAAAATGGCAGACCTGGGAAGTGGGTACGGCCTGATTGAGTTCACCAGGCTTAATTTCTTCATCAGCAGAGACTTGAGCCTTAGTCAACTTGACATATCGTGTTCTCTGGGTTGTCTCTTCAGCCATTTTTGCAACAATCTAACTCTAATTAGAGAGACAGAGAAGGGGGGGCGAGAGAGAGATCACCGCCTTTCTTCGTCCTGGAGTATGAATTCAGGGACAGCGAGACTTCAATCCTTGGGTGCTGAAGTTTTGCAGTCCCGCAGTTTTTCTTCTTAAGTCATCGGGAGATGAAAGGAGGTAATTACCTTCTCTTTTCTTTTCTTTTTTTTTTTGGTTGGGAGAAAGGGTGAATAATAGGTAGTTATTCTTGCAAGAGTTCTACCCAAGTTATCATCAAGTAGAATAGATCTAAGAGAGGAAGAAAAAATGTAATCCTGGATATGCGGTTGGGAAAAGATGTGGCCCGTGCGAGCCATCTAATCGGCCCCTCTGTTGGCCTCTTTGTATATATGCTGTTTGGAAATCTTGGTGCCTATATCCATAAAAATCTTTATGTCTTTGACTAGATGGTCAATTTTCCTTAGAGGTCGGATGTGTCCCGTCACTCACTGCATCGATGACGACTTTGGTGTCCCCTTCAATTTCAATAAACTTGTATCCTCTCTTGATTGCTTCTTGGATTCCCCATCTTCATTCCAAGGCTTCCTTGCTAATATAGTTTTTGTCCCAAAGTTGCATGTTCCTGTCTCAAGTAGTTGACCTTTCCAATCCTGCATAACATAACCGCCAGCTGCATTCTGGTTAATAAACGATCCATCAAAGTTAACCTTGACAAACCCTTCTCGCGGTTTCTTCCCTTTGACACGTTGATTGACAGAGCGCGATTGGTGCAGGAGAGGGGAAGTGTGAACTAGGTCTGAAAGAGGGTTCCTTGATCTCCACTTGACGCGTGTTCTTTTAGCTCTGATGATAGCTTGAATCAGATTGAAGATTTTTTTTTTTTTTTAAACAATGGCATTTCGTTCCTTCCATATGCTCCAAAGAAGGTAGGAGGCTTTGTGTAGCATAGTGGATGAAGAATGGAGGGTGGACAGAATGCGTCGCCCATCCATGTCCGCATAAAATGCAGTTCTTGTGATCCAATGATGAGAGAATGCCAATGCCCATATCTTTTTGGTGTATGAGCATTGGATGAAAAGGTGGTCAAAACTCTCGATGTCTCCTTGACATAAAGGACATGTTGCATCCATGTGCATTCTCCTTTTAAGAAGTGTGTTTCTAATTAGTAAAATATTGTGGTAGATTTGTCATAGGAAAAATCTTTAATTTGGGAGGAAGATTGGTTTTCCAAATCCACTTTCCTTCCCAAGTTGAAGTTCTATCTAAATTGTGGCACATCCATGCTGCAGATTTTGTGGAAAACATACCATTTCCAGTGAGGCCCCAACACCATTCATCTTTTAAAGGATGAATAGGTAACGGAATGTTGGAAATGATGTCGACAATCTATTGTGGAAAACTTTACTTAAGCTTAGGGATATCCCAACTTCTATTAGGTAAAATGAACTCATTGACCCTAGTGTTCAAATTGATTATAGATGGGTCAATATTCATGAGCTGGATGTGGTTTTATCGTGATACCTGTTATCAATCCAGAATTTGATATCAGTTCCCTCACTAATTTTCCATCGTACTCCTTTGCGGAAAATGGGAAAGGTCTTTGTCAAATTTTTCCATACCAACGAGTCAGTGCTTTTTATTGTTCTATCAAAAATATTTGTGATATGGCAATATTTATGATTCATAAGCTGTACCATAGGTTAGTAGGTTCATTGAACATTTTCCCTATTAACTTGCACTGGAATGCAATATTAGTCGGACTTGCTTGTCGAGGCCCAAGTCTGCCTTGGGATTTTGGTATGTAGATGTTATCCCATGCTATTAATGGCATTCCTTTAGTACATGATTTCCAAAAAAAAAGTCTTTATTAATATTATCTAATTTGACTGGATAAGAACTACCCTCCCCGCTTTTGACATAGTGCTTGCTTTCCAAGAGCTGAGTTTCTGTTTTGCCTTCTCAATAAATTGGGCAAACAAGGTTAGTTTTTTCGCTCTAAAAACTGTGGGGCATTCTAAATATCTACCAAGTGGGTCTATGATAGGGATGTTAAACACCTCTTTAGCCATATTAATGTCATTGCATGAAGCATTAGGAGAAAAGATCAGCGACGATTTCTGATAATTGATAAATTGCCTAGAGCAAGCGCAAAAGTCATCTAATATCTTTTTTACCTTATGGTAAGCCTGAAGATTTCCTTTACAGAACAGTAAGCCATCATCAGCAAATAGTAACATGGCATTTGCGGTGCCCGCAAGGATATTTTGACCCCAATCCCACTATTCATGTTTTCAATATTGTTAGTTAACGTTGTCGTTAAAGCCTCCATACAAATCAAAAACAAATACAGTGAAAGCGGGTCTCCTTGCTGAAGACCACAAGATGGCTTAATGAACCCACACAGTTGGTCATTAACCAGAATAGAGTATGTTGTGGTTGTAATGCATTGTCTTATCCAATTGATCTATTGTGGTGTAAAATTGAGCTTTAGAAGGCAATGGATTAGAAATTCTCAGTCTACTTTGTCGTATGTTTTTTCCATATCAAGTTTTAGAGCCACCCAAGCTTGTTTACCTTTCGTATGTTTAAACTTATTCATAATTTCATGTGCTATAAGGATGTTTTCATGAATTTGTCTTTCTGGCACAAAGACACTTTGGTATGGACTAATTATGCTTTCCAGACAAGGTCCTCATCTATTGACCAAGCATTTAGCTATAATTTTATAAATTATGTTACAAAGGCTAATAGGTCCAAAATGATGAGTCGTATGGGGGTCGCTAGTTTTGGGATAATGACTATGAACGTACGAGTTAGCTCCCTCAAGATTTTTCCATATCGGAAAAATTCTTTGACAATACTACAAATGCCGCGACCTGTTAAATCCCAATACTTTTGGAAGAAACATGCTCCGATCCTGGTGCTTTAGAGGGATCTATTTGAAAAATTACACTTTTTACTTCCTCGTCTAAAAAGGGTTGAATTAAGGCATTGCATTGTTCATTAGTAATTTTTCTGGGGAACTTGATATTGATCCCAATATTATGGTAATGAGTAGTGAATCTATGTTTGAATTCTTCAACAAATTTATCTTGGATTGCAGTTTGTCCTTTGATCCATGTTCCTGATGAATCTAGGATTCTTACTATAACGTTCTTCTTTTTGCGATTTTTTGCACTTTGATGGAAGAATCTGGAGTTTCTATCTCCTTTTGTTAGCCATTTTGTTCTGTATTACTTACCCCAATAACGTTGGTGGAAAAGAAGCAGTCTCTCCCGTTGTCTTATCAGTCTTTCATGCCACTGATTTAATCGATAGCTTTATGGTTCCTTCATGAGACATTCCTCAACAAAATGAAGCTTTTTCGAGTTCGAAGACATTTTTCCTTTCAAATTACAGAACGTGGATTTATTCCATTCACGCAGTGCTGTTTTGATTCTTTTCAATTTACTGACCACTTTGAACATGGCGTTGCCAACAAGGACTGTTTCCAATTTTTTGCTACTATGTTGTGAACTCTTAGGCACTGGACCCACTTCTGTTAGAACTGAAATGTTCCATTTTTTAATTGTTGTATTGTTGGTTCTGTATCCAAGAGTACGAAGGCATGATCAGAGAATGCAAACGGACCATTATGGATATGTGCTCGTGGGTATTTGGATGCCCAGTCTTTTCATGCTAATAGACGGTCCAGTCTCTCGTATATGAGAAGACCTTTGATTCGTTTTTTCCATGTGAAGGGTCCACCCATTGGGGTAAGACTTTCCGCGTCAATTTTTTGAATAACTCATTCATTCTTTGAGTTTTAGTTTCAAAGATCAGTACTCCACCCAGTTTATTCTCTAGCAGAAGTAATTCATTGAAATCACCTATAATACACCAAGGTAGATGGGAGACCTTGTTCAAAAGTTGGAGTTTATCCCAAAATTCTTGTTTATCTCATTCTTGAGTTGGTCCATAAACTCCCGAGATTATGGATTCAATTTTATTTTGTTTACCATGGATATAGAGGTGAATGGCTCTATTATCTTTAGCTAAGACATGCACCGAAATGTTATCCGTAGACCATAAGGCTCATAATCCTCCTATATGGTTAAAGGGATGTACTATTCCTTGCCTCTCATACCCCAGTTTGGGTAATATTTGGTTTATATTATCTTCATGAACCATAGTCTCAATTAAGAATAGCAGGTCTAGGCGATAACTCTTCTTTATGTGAATCATTTATGCTATAATTTTCTCTTTCTTGATGCCTTGGACATTCCAACTCAAGATTTTCATAATTCTGAGGGTAAGAAAATTTTTCGTCTATAATCACGTCTATACCCATTACGGTTGGTCCGAAATTGGGTCTCGGAAATAGTATTTGTAGGTAGTATTTATCTCACCCAGTAGCCATATGCCATGAACGTGAAGCGTTTAGCCTAGATAGTTTCTTCATAGATGAATGGTATATTCCATAACAACTTTTTATACGAGCATAAACAAAGTAGCAGCAACTTAGCTACACTGTTGCTACAGCAAGTGCAATGGGGCTTCAAATATCTGTAACTATTTGCTTCCATTTTTTGTATATCCATCCTGCACCTTTTGGATAAGTTCCTTCCTATGAGTCCCTTACTGTGCATTACTGTGCTCAATAATTTATGCCTCAGCTGAGATTGCTCGTAAGGTAAATTAATAATGCTGTATGCCCGGTATACCCTGCACATAAGAATATAAGATTCCAAAAAAGCCATAAACCATAACAAGGCTATGTAAGTACTTTGTCCATCTTTCAGAAAGGTCTGCTGGCATAGTAGTGGAAGAGAAAAATATCCGTGGCGGACAAATTGGATTTACCTCAATATCTTCCACAGTTAGCACAAGCGAGTCCCCAAACAGGATACATAAACAGAAGTTAAGTATCAATCTGGGGTAGGTAATGTCAAGAGAGGGATAAATTCGAGTAAGACACCAATTCAATAATAAATTAGTTTCACAGTTAGCACCATGATAGCACATAGTCAATTTATCCATGACAATATGCTCATGTAAATAGCAGGAAAGTTATGAATTTCATTAATAGTCTCAGTCATGGCCTCATGCTTATCATCATCGACTATTTGGTCTCTAGGTTGCTCGAGCTCCCTTAAGAACTTTCCCACTAGGGGGGAGTAGAAGAGGAAGGCTCAGCCATCCTTAGAGCCATAGCACTAATCAACAATACCCCACAAGTGGAAGGAAGAATTTTAATGACAACATTCAATGGTCACTGCCTCTGCCTCCAGCCTTTCCTCTTGGTATACATGAAAAATGTATAGCACTGAGGGGGGTGGTAGAAGGCACCTTCAGTGAGGCAAAATTCATCATAAACATACATACACCAGCCATAACAAAGGTGGTTATTTACTATTAAAGATGGTACACCTTCGTACAATCTTACCATCTAATCCATACCTAAAGCATCCTCCCTACTTCCAAAAAATGCAGCATAAGACCTATCCATAAGTATGTCTGCACTTGCAAAAGGGGGAAGTGGGGGTAAAGCATACAACACAATCATACTAAAACAAGAAATATAAATGCTAGAAATAGGGCCATTCTCTTCTCTGATGGCCAATATAATGGAAAGATTATACCATCTTAACACTGTTATGACCCAAAGGAAAATGAGAGAGGGGAGTAACCCAGAAAAGGAGACAACCACACAAACACAAAAACTAATATAGGCAGGCAAGCGCATGATCATGAGAACTAGTAAGCAAGGTGGGAGGATATCTCCTCACCAAACTAGTAAGCAAGGGGGGAGGATATCTCCTCACCATCCTCAACCAATTTTCTCTTCTTGGAGGACTCAGTAGACATGGTAATATCCTCAATCTGTTCAAGTTCCAAGAAAACATCATCCATGTAATCATCCTTTTCATCATTGCTTTCAATCCTAGCAAACAAAATGTCCTCATTAGAAAGGTCATAGCTAGGATTAGTGTTCTTGATCTGGCTAGCTTCAGATAGAATGAGAGTGGGTTAAGGTGGAAAAGGAGTGGCAGAATCTGGTTTCTCAGTAGCATTAATAGAGGGGCGTGGCTGAATAGTAGCACCAATGTCATCATTAGTGGGTCCGAGAGGCTTAGGAGCATCCACAATAGGCTGTTCATAGGGGTATGATGATATTTGGGTTACGAGAAGTGGCAGCATTAGCAGGTTTTGTCTTTGAGGCTTTAGGACCAGTAATTGTCCTGGTTCTTTTTTTTGGAGTCACTATGAGCCACCGATCAGCCAGAGAAGGTAGATGGGTACCAGGCTTAAGAGACTCAGATGAGACAGCAGCCTTAGAAATAGAGTGCTGCTCAAATTTTTCCTCTACTACCTCAATTTTTGCTTGAACCGGATACTTGGGACAGGCTTCAGGTGCATGGGCTTCACTTCCACATAAAGCACACACCCCATGTAACCCCTCATAAATGAGAGGAACAACGATAGTATGCATTCCATTGCAAATCCTCAAGCTGCCTCGAAGTGGCTTGGTGATATCCACATTGAGGCAAACCTAGGCAAATCTCCCTTTCTGTCCTAGTAGAGTGTGCTGGTCAAACTTAGTCACTTCATCGACATGATTAAAAAGGTGGCTCAAGGCTTCCTTATTCCAGAATTCCCAGGGCAGAACCATTGGTCAATCCTATCAATGGTGGTAGAAAAGGGATCAAAGAAAGGAGCCCAGGGCCTTAGAACGAAGTTGAGTCCATTGACAAACCAGAGGCGACCATCATAAACTAGCATCCTATCATTGACATTGGCAAACCTAAATAAGGTCCATCCATTACCGAGGTCAATGTAGTCAATCTGACCCTTAGCACATTTCCAATCACTGCGGGTTTTGTTATAATAACTGACAATGGAGTGAATTCTCCCCAAATCTTCCCCAGTAGGCAGAGAGCTCTGAGTTCCTCTATTCCATCAGCATGTGGTGGTGGAGGAGGGTCTCCGTCAAGCTTCTCATTACAATACAGGTTATCAAGTGAGGGGTTCAAAGGTTTCCTCCCTGGGTTAGATGGATTTTCGGCAGAGTGAGAAGTATCTCCATGGACTAGAAGAAGAGATGGATTCTTACTAGAGCTTCCCACTCGAAAAATGACAGAACCCCAGTAGGTCTTGTGGGTCGACATGGTCGGGCTAGAACCTCCAACTGCACCTTCATCCACAACACTTGAATTCTTCCACTCGGGTGCATTAGAAGCAGAGGGAATGATGTCAAGGTTGTGAACAGAGACATGTTTGGGGGTTGAGGACTTTGGTAGGTGCTAGGCATATGAAAACAGATGGTTAACAGAGAGCAAATGTCTGAGAGATGGTGTGGAAGGGTTACAGGCGGGGGTGTTTTTATCGCTACCACTACACCTGTTAAAACACGTGTGAAGACACTCATTCCATAAGTACCCCAGATAACCTAACAATGAGACATCTAATCCATAATCAAGCATGGTCAGACCCAATTCACAGAGGGAGGTACACATATACACTGTGAGAAAAGGAAAGCAAACGCATGGGTGTGAAAGCTCAATAGGGCTCTTTCTCCTTTGCTCAGTAGAAGATAGATAAAAGGTTAAGTCAATTTTTGGGCTAAGTGCAGTTCTGTACTCCATTTGTGAAAGCAATTTTGCAAGGCAAGATCTGTAACTATCACCCAATCCCAGTGACATTGTTTCTTGGTGCTAATCCATCTTATATATCGGTTATGGTGCGTATTTGGCTTCAAATGTTGACCTTGATGATGTCGATCTGATGAGCTCTGCTCCTGTCTGGCTTGAAATTTGTGACTAGGCAAAAGTTCCTTTGACAGATCGCATTTTAGTTGCATCAGCCATGTCAAATCGCTCCCTTGTGGACTATTTAACTGCAATCGAACCCAAGCATCGAGATGAAAGGTTCTCTAGCGATTAACTATTTTGGTTTGAGATTTTGAGATCTGAGTCATGAGAGAGAAAGGCTGGGGCGAAGGTCTGAGTGCGGATGGTCGATATGAGCGAGATCGTGGCAGTCGAGAATTACTCGGATCGGGTGGTTTCGGTGCGGGGCGATGAAAGGCTCCATTGTTGCGTTCTAGTTTTAGGGTTCCTTCTCTCTCTATAGCTGTTAGCGTCTCCCTCCAGAGTTTTCGGGTTTAGACAATCCAGACCTGACTTTATTTCATATGAAGTGATCTTAATTATGTATATTTAAATTTTTAATATGTAATCTATTTTTTTAAATTTTATTAGTTAAGAATTTTTTTATTTTTTTATTTTAATATATTATATGATTTGATACTGTGTGTTTTTTTTTAAAATTTAAAAGGATCATGATTTTATAAAATAATCATATTGACGGTGCGAGTAAATGAGCAAAGAAAAATTATAGTATTTTCAATAATTTAATATTGTTTTTCTTAAACTTGGATTATTATTTTAAAAAACATGCCTTATGGTGATATAAAATGTAATATGTGAAAAGTTTTAATATGAAATGTTTAATAACAAATCAGATTTGTTGTCTTTACTACCTATTGGTCATCAACTTCTGTCATCAGATTAAGTAACTTACAAAAGTAATATATATTATACTAAGTTGGGCTTTAATTTTTCATTTGTTCCTCACTACTTGTCATCAAAGATGTGTTGTTAATTGCATGTAATATTTTTTTTACATGCTTGTGCATTTAGTCAAAAATATAAAAGAATATTTTGTATTGATTTGTACTAACCTACGGAGAGGATTTTAATTGTGTACTTTTGGTATATTTCATTTGCTTGGAGCTGCCTGCACAATATTGGAGGAATTTATTAATTATTATTATTTAAATCTCTGATTATATTTAATTTTAAGAATCATAATATGTCATGATCTATGTATAATTAGAACTAACATTTTCTAGGATTTTACCAACACTAAAAGATATATAGTGTCAATTTATAATTTTTGTTTTTTTGGTAATTTATAGTGGTGAAGTTATTTTGAGTGCATACATACTATTGGTAAGTAGTTGAATAATTTTTTTGTAGATAACGTTTCTTGTGTATCTTCATAGTGTTCATTGTCGTATTTAGGACTTATTTTCATATCCTTCCACAACTAAGAATTATATGGGAACACAAATTGTTCTTTTGATCAAATGACAATGCAAACTTAGATGAGATACTACAAAACTAAGTCCTTATTTATAGGAATTGTAAATTAAAATAAACTATATAGTGAAATGAGTAGCTGTGGGGATAATGAGGTAATTAATTTCAAAAATAATATATAAAATTATAATGAAAGATGAGCATTAAAATGGAAGAATGAGATAATTTAGCAAAGGTTATATAATATTAAAGATTGGTAGTCACATGAAATAATAGGGTAATTTACCAATAAGAACATATCAGTAAAGATCAGTTAACACATGTGAGACCAAAGGTCAAATTCGTAGGGCCATGCATGTCAATAAAAACTAATTATCATCATAAAAAGTACGTTTTTTCCTCTAGAAATTCTTGTGGATTTAATTGTATTCATTATGTATGCACTTACTTCATATATTCATTGCAGATTATCTCAATAATTTAGTGACACCTTTAATATTATTTAATAGTGACGGTGTACCTCCTACTATTTGACTGGTCTCTCCTACTATTTGACCAATGATTTGAATGAAAATAAAATTTGATTAATTATCCTTATGATCAATAAAGCATCGAAAAATTGTTGGCAGTAGAACAAAAAGACAGATAAGTCTTTGACTTTAATCTTATTTATTTGGTATATAATTAATAGAAAAACCAACAAAAGAAAAATGAAAATATTTAAAAAAAGAAGAAAAGGAGATTAGT
>NCQT01151745.1:0-10551 GCA_002740465.1 Stenocereus thurberi | reverse complement strand
TGGAGTTGGCCTGTTGGGCATATTAAGAAAGCTTACCTAGGCTATCAAGTTGGATTGCTCTTTTCTCCATTTTTTTTTACTTTATTATTGTTTTCTGCATTAAAGACAACGTAAGGTTTAGGTGTGGGGAAGGCAAAATGAAGAATTTTGAGAAACAAATGAAATTTTGACATGTGAATTTGATTTTTGGAAGAGATTAAATGGTCTATTTATGCATGTAACACTCTTATTATGTGGATTTGATTCATGTGACCAAGCTTATTAGAGATTATCTTTTTGTTTTAACACATTGATGGCCAAAATTTTTGTTATGCTGATGTCACTATGTAACCTATCTTGAGTTTGAAATTAATCCCCTTTTCAACATCATTATGAGTAATTAATAGATATTGAGTTACCCATTGACTTTTAATCAACAAATAAAATAAATTGAATTAATTAAGTTCTAATTTTGGTACTGATGTTAAGGTCCTATCTCTATTCATATCTTTAATTACCTGAATATGTTGAGTGTTATATTCATCTATATCCTTATCCACTCAAGAAACCACATGGAATCAAGTAAAGTTCAAAAAATGATTAAAAAAGTTCAATAAAAAAGAAAATGAATAAGGACTAATAAAGTGATTTGGCATTGAGGATTTGATTTTAAAGATGCTCTGGTGATTTTTGTTATGTGTGGTGAAGTTTTGTACGTATGGTTTGTTACATGGTTTCATTATATGCTTAATTTACTTAAGCCTTGGCCTATAGACTTAGTTGATATTGAAATTGCTTGGTAATAAGTTGTAAGTTGGTAGTGAGTTCATCCATATGATTTTGAGTGGGCAAGTGTAGCTGGACTATTTGATTTTCTTCCACAATCTTATTCTACTTGATGGATTGAATGAACATATCCATTATTATTATTCTTTGCTTGAGGACTATTGAAGTATCGGTGTGGAGGAGTTCATAATTCATATTTTTGAGTAAGATTTTACTCCTACTTTACCTATTTTTAAAATCTTTGAGATGTATTTTCAAGATAAAATAATGTATAATTTTTATGATTTTTAGGTGAGAAGTTGTACGAATTTGAGCACAAAATAAACAAAAAATAAAATAATGAAAAAGAGACGACTTTCACAAAATTGATCCATTTTCTTCGAGACGGAAAATTCTAGCTCAGGTCATTTGGCCCAATCCAACCTAACATAGTAACCAAGTGAAGCATGCCTAGCTGTCTTTCTCTTTCTTCTCTCTCTTTCCCAGGCTTATTTTTCTAGCATTAGCCATGGCCCATCACAAGCTCTTAGCTTACTAGAATAAGCGAGTGGGCTGCTATTTTCTCCTTCATGGCTCAGCTAAAGTCGAAGCCCATCTTGCCCTCATTATTCTCTCTCTCATAAGCTTTTGTTTAGGGCTTTCTTTCACACGTCCCTAGCTCGTTCCCTCTCCCTCTCCAAACCATATGGGTTGATCTTTCTTTTCCCTCCATGCACATGCCTAGTAGTCAATACTCAGTCGAAATTGAAGTAAGAGTGGAAGTCCAACATACCTAGTGGAGTTTGAACTTCATCTCCACTTATCTTCCATATGAGTCAACTATCAAAGGGATTAAGTTCCCTCAGTTCAAGCTGGTTATGACCCCAGACATTTGAAGCAAAAATGGCCATCTCATTTAATTTTTTGGCTAAAATTAATCCGACTTTAATTTTCTCACTAATTTTAGCTAGCAAACAAGGCTGAATTTTCAGCTATAAAAGGGGTAAATGCTAGAGCAAAG
Source organism: Stenocereus thurberi (assembly GCA_002740465.1). NCBI lineage: Eukaryota > Viridiplantae > Streptophyta > Magnoliopsida > Caryophyllales > Cactaceae > Stenocereus > Stenocereus thurberi. The sequence continues at coordinate 8,786 of NCQT01151745.1, read as the reverse complement.
GACTCATCCACTCATCTAGGCATTCTTCCATTATGTCATCTTACATTTTTCATTTTTTTCTAGGGAGTCTTTTTGTAAGACAAAACCAATTGGGCTAAGGAGTTCAGAAGAAAGTGAGCCTTGTTACTGATTGTTCTATTCTCTTCTTATCTCATTTGTAAGTTAAGTTGGAGAGTTCATGTTTGATCATATAGTTTTGTGTAATTAGGTATCAAAGTTTGGACATAGGAAGTGAAATATGGCACTAATTGATACTATAGCTAGGCCAACTTCGATGGTGTTTTCACTAACTATGGTTGGCTAAATTACTCATCTAGGATTGAGATAAATCCTTGATTAACAATATTGTTTTAGCAATTTCTTTTGGGGTTACTTTGTCTCTTATATTGCATAATTTTATGGATATATTTGATCTTGACTTATCTGTGCATATTATTAATATTATTTATTCATGTTGATTTCAATACTTTAAATTACTATCTCAATTATATATTAGACCTTTCAGGCTAATATGATACATTGCAGTTGTGCTTAAAGTTATAATTATTAAAGTTGAATAATTTATGCTAAAAATTGGATGAGTTATGTCTAAAATGAATTATTCATCTAACTACTACATAAATTATGTTATATGATAATTATAATTCATCTTTTTAATTTATGGTATAATACTTGTAGCTTTGGTTCAACAAGAGGCTATTTAAACCCCCATTTGAGCTAGTAATTCAATGTTTAAGTCACTGGTGAAATATGGAATCCTAGATCTTTACGTAATTTGATTTCTCTCCATTTTCTTAGCTCATTTGCTTTACTATTGTGTCTTTAATTTAGTTTGATAATTGAACTCCTCTCTTGGATTATTCTTTGTAATTGAAAATTTTGAACTTGCTATTGCTCCTTATGGGATTGACACCCTATACTCACTAGTCTATAATTAACCTTGTACCCTTGTAAGAAAGAAGGGATTTAAAACTAAACATAAAAACTACGTCAGGGTTTTTGGCTATAAATTGAGGCATTGTGAATTCAATTTCACATGCTAAAATAGTCATTTCCCTTCTCTCTCATTTAGGAGTCAACCTCTACATTTGTTAGGAAATTCTCTTAAGGGTGCTTATGATGAATTTCAGAGATGTGGACCTTAAATTTTATTTCACTTCTCACCATAGTTCATGTAATTTATCTATCCGTTCCTTCTTTCCTTTTTGGTATTTCCTATTCCAAAAACATATCTTTTTGTGAAGTATGTCAATTCTAAAAATAAAGGAATTACATTGGGCTTTGAGTTTGTAATGTGGTTGTAGAGGGTGTACGGTGAAGAGAATGTAATTGTCTTAGGGTTAGGTGGTGTAATCTTAATTTCCACATTCCTGATCACTTCTCCAAACGTCAAACTCCTATATTCTGAGTAGTAAGCAGGGGGAACTCTTACATTATCATTGACCAAATGGTGTGGTTAAGCATGAAGACACAGAGCGTCCGATTATGCTTACTGCAATCTATTTGCAGGTCTGGGCTTACGTCGTTTGAAAGCAATAGGTCCATCTACTAGTCCTAAAAACACCTGATGCCTATAAGTGAGTTGTGGCTCGAGGGGTTCAGCTTCAACCACCAGTTCAATAGGATTTGTTGCTGCCCCTAAGGCTGATTAGACTCAAGTTATAGAGGCTGGATTTCAAAGACTTATGTACTTTTAGTTTTCTTGGCTTTTCCTTTTGGTTAGGATGAGTTCCTTTATAAACCTTGTAAATATTTTTGAGATTGTTAGTCACAAGTATGCAAAATCACCCTAAAGGGGGCAAATAAACTGATAGCAGATAAATCCACACATGAATAATAAAATTGAGGAGGCTAAATAGTAAAACCAAGGATATTGAACTACCATATTAAGAAAGTTGACAAGATAGAGTAAAACAGAAAGTGAAGTGTGTGGCATCTGTTCACAAGGTTCACCCCTCAACTAGGCTACCATCTCATCTGAGGACCCTTTCTTAGGATTCAACTAACTTGTATTAATTGGCTCTAAGGTAATACAATATGCAAGTGTTCACCTAATGGCCTTGATGATAACACATCCTGCAAGGCCTCTCTTGCGGTAATTTCTCCTAAGTCACCACTTAGCAAGGATGATACTTCCTGTCAATGCTCTTGCTTAAAAGCCGGATTTCTCCACACCCTCTTACCTCACAAGGATTCTTAAATATGTGTGCAAAGATTCCAATTATTTAGAAGTCAGTCACTTAAGATTGCAAGTCCAGCTCTTTGGATGTTGTGTGCTCTTCTTCTTAAGCAAAGGTCCCTATTTATAGGAGTTGAGCATTAGATCATTGTAATTGGTTGAAGGAAATGGCTCAACAATATTTTATTAGTCCTCTTTCTAATAGCTAGAAATGGATTAAAGGGCCTTGACGTCCTTTCGCTTTTTTAACAACTGCTCGGCTCGGCCTTGGCGTCTTATGCCTTGCATAAGACGGTTATTCAACCTTCAACTAATGTGTTGCCCAGTGCATTCTTCTTTTGATAAGGCAAATACTATTCTTTTCAAGCTTTGAGATTAACATCTTTCACTTTTGGCACAGTTGACCTACAACCATAACTTTCAACAAAAGGGTTGTTGGCCTTCTATGATTCGTTATTAATTTGAATATGCTTTCTTAGCTTCCTAATTTTAACTAGCTATTACTTCATGAAAACCACGCTCCTTTAAAGATTGTTCCATAAGTAATTAGGAAGATTAGTAATTAATTAAGTAATATTAACCTAGTTTTTCCTTCAAAAAAAAGTTTTTCCTATTGTGGTAAATCACTATTTCTCTAAGTGGGATGCACTGCCAAATTTTATACAAGTAGTGAACATCTTTTAGTACCATAGTTTGTGCTATGTTTCCTTATCATATAATCACATATATAAAAATAATTTTATTTAGTGAATCTATATGCTAATTATAAATTGTTATCATCAATCAAAGTGGTATAAAATTCATTTCAAGCGTAATTCAAATGACACCAATTTATGACTAATAATTACCAATTTCTAATAAGTTTGGCAAGGTCAATGACAATGAGAGTTCAAGGTAGTTGAACTCTACCTTTAAAGCTTTAGATAGTTATCTAATGATCTTGTTAAGCAAGTCTCTTGTGAATCAGTGAGCATATGGAAAGAGTTCAGGTAAGTGTTCAAATAATATTGTATGAACCTTTTATGTTGTAGCAAATGGGCCTCAAAATTAAGACTCATATTATCATATAAGTCACATAGGCAAATGACATAATTATTTAATCTTCCCCTTTTGATAAATGGCAACATTTTCCTAATACATTACACAAGGAGATAAAGAATAACTCAAGTAGTATGCTTGCCATAATTTAGCGATTAAAGAATATGATTAAGCCATTAACGTCTCATTATATGCTCTTCTATTTTTATTCTAGGTAGAGCAACATGTAAGCATGATGAATAAGGTCTACAAGTAGTGCATATGTAAGTGCCATTTTATGTGCAAATATGATCAATCATAGTAAGGCTATGGCAATCAGGCATGTTAAGTAATCACAACAAGAGTAGTTAAGATAGAGTAGGCAATGCACGAAAGTGTACTAAATACTAAAATTCAACCCTAAGAGGCATTATATCTCCAAATAAGTTCATCTCAAGGCTAGGAGCCTACCTTAAGGAATGTCAACTACTTTTTTAAGCGTCACCCTTAGCCTAATATTCTGCTATATAACAATCATAAGAATCCTGAGTTTTCTCCCCCTTTTACTATCTATAGAAGGTAGGATGAAATCAAATACATAATGTGGGGAATTGTTTGTACGAATTGAAATAAGCTTGTTTTCAAGCACACTAAACCAGAAATTGTTTTTGAAAGAGTACTGAACCTACAGCTGAAAAAGCTATGAGGAAATAGTCGTTCTTACAAAGGAAGTTGTTGGATGAATTTCACTACTAGAGGCTTGATTGTCGGATAAGATTGGGAGGATTTTACTTGTTCATGGAGTTGCATGGAGGTGCCTCTAGTTCCTCTTTGTCCTCAGCCATCTACATCTCCTTAACTCTATAAACAGAGCCTATTTTTCCTTTCTAGCTCTTTCTTTTCCTACTCTTTCTGCTCCTTTGGTTAAGCCTCCATAAGGGGATCATGAATGTCAGCCATGACATTCTTTGCGGCCTTATGATCATCTTCCAGATTAAACTTGCTAAATTCTTTCAACATATGATCAACTATCAAATTTGGATCTAGTGCTGGTTGAGCTTCTATGGGCTCTCCAAGAAATTCATGAACCACAACATGTAGGTCCTTGGTTAGATACCTAAGGCCTTCAAATTTCTCATTTGTTTATGCCCATAATTCTTTTTCTCATTCAAATAATTTTTTGGCTAATGCAAGTCTAGAGTTTTTAAGATTGAGAATCTTAAGGGAGGAAATTGCTATGTTAAGGCCAGAAACAGGCTCAGATAATTTCAAACGTTGCACTTTATTGGGTATTTCATCTTCATGAATCCATTTACCATGCGTAGTATGCTTTAACTTAAGAGATTCCACCTTGTTGTTGTCTGTCACAACATCCTCATATTCGACGGACTCTTTATACTCAAAAGGAATGTTAAAGCATCCAACCACCTTAGTCAAAAGGCTGACATAGGGGAGAGGGGCATTCGTTCTTTAACTTTCTCCATATGTTCAAGGATGATCTTTGAGCTTCATGAGAAGGCATTTCTTGGGTGTTCCCTATAGGATAACAGTTCAAACAAGGATAGTGCAACACTGTAGAGTTTGCGCACAATCAGGTGCTGAAGAATTATATTTTGTTTTCTTGGTTCACAGAAAACCTAGAATAAGGTAGGCTTGAACATGCTCATTATAAGTTTGATGGCATACTGAGTCGACTTTCAAGTTGAAGGCTTGGTCTAGGGTTACGAGGGTAAGGAAAAATCCAACTCCCTTAAGTACTATAAAACTAAATCCCCTTAGGACCTTTCTTCTCTAAATTGGTGTAAAAAGCTTAACTAGAACTGGATAGACTTTGGTACCTATATCAAATAGTTTCGTGTAATTCATTTTTTCTAAGACATGTGAAAGCCATAATTTCACTAAGTAAAAATTCGTAATCTAATCTCTTATAAGCCAACATTTTTCTTTCGTGTAAGACCTTAGAATAGGATTCCCTCCCAATCTTAAACCAATTAGTAGGTATATTAGCACTAGAAGAAATAGAAGCGAAAATTTTTACTATATGAGATATATCAATTTTGAATTTCATATCTCAGTGTTGACGATCATGAGCTTCTTGAGCTTCCTCAGAGGTGTTGCAGCTGGAGGCCATGAGCTTCTAGTAACGCACTTTTCTACTGGCTTTGTGATGTTTTGCTTTCTCTTCTTTGAGGACATTTTTTCTCGGCTATATAGGTTAGGGTTTAGGGGGAGAGATACAGATTGAGGGTTAGGGTTTGTAAATGGTCAAAGACAGTTGATATGATGTGACAATGGTGGACGATTTCAATGGTAGGCATTTGACACGTGCTAAGGTCTGGTAGCAGGAGAAGCTACCAATTTATAAAAAAAAAATGGAGGAAACAACTCACAAATATTTTGGAAAGATTTTGTGCCTAATTTTGAAAAGATTTCAAACCATTTTCAAATTCCACATTTGTTGGATCTAAGAAGTATTGATATTAATGATGACATGCAAATTAAGAACAATGATGTTCACATGTACTGAATGATGATATGCAGAAGATATGTGATATGCCTACATGCTAGTGAACCTAGGCATATTAAGGATGTTATAGGATTATCAGAGGCCCCAGATGATCTGACATCAGTTTTACATTGTGCCCTAATTGATTATGATGCTAACTGTGACACACCAGAGTCCCTATCAATGACCATCCACACATAGCTTGTGCATGCTTTTAAGAACCCATAGTTACCTAAGTGATGAACATATTACTTAAGTGTTTGATCTTATACAAAAAGGCACTCTTGATCATATTTATGAAATGGTACAAGCTAAACCAGATTATGTATAAGATGATTCCCTTATACGATCTTAATTGATTTATGAGTTCATTCATATCAAGACTTTGCTGTGTAAGTTATTGAACTTATTAATGTGATTTATGTGGCTGTGGATGAAAGAATCATTATGATTTACTCACATATTTGTTGAGTTGGAAATGAATAAAGAAAACAAATAATTATCAAGACCTATCATACATGGAAGCTGTTAAGATTAGAGTTGTAAAAGAGATAAACTATAGCCACTTGATTAAAGATCATCTCGTCAATAGAAGTAAATCAAATATACCAAGTGAGAAAGTCAAAGGCAATAGCCAGAGGCCCTAAAAAGGATTCTACTTCTGATATTCGAAGTTAGGACTTATGCTTTAGTTAGCCCTATAGCTAAATTATATCTTTTTAATGCTCTCATTCTATGATTGAAGATAATATCATAAGGAAAATCAGGACATATCCAAGAATCAAGATGGGTACAATCATGCTTTAGCCAAAGACAGATACAATCCTCAAAGTGAATATACACACATATCCATGAGATAAAGTCAAAAGCAAAAGGGAAGAATGAAGTGCACTCTAGATGGAGACATTAGAGTCACATCAGACTTGTAAGCCATCAAAGTTCATGAGAGTATGATATAGTTAAAGCTACATAAGAGTTAAACGATGTTAGAATTGGATTAGAGTTAGACATCATTAGACCAGAAGACATCAGACCGTTACAAAGCAAAAGTCATCAGAATCGAAAATCATCAAAGTCTAAAGTTCACAAAGAAATATTCAATGATGAAATAAAGAAAACTTGGTGCTGTAAGTCATTCATCTGGAAAAGCAAGACTATCAATCTGATGATGTTAGCCAAAAGGGACTTGAATTCAAAATGAAGAAGCCATTACAAAAACAGTAAGCAGTCCTGGCATGTAATTGGTTGTCACCGTTAATTGTCATGTTTATTACCAGGCAACCCTACAACTTGCTGTAGAAAGTGAATATCAATGTCGAGCTGTAAGGAAGCAATTGACTATGCATGTCTACATCAGGAAAGAAACTCAAATGCCATTTGAAAGGTGCTCGGCCTAAGGAGGGAAAAGTAAATGTTGAAAGTGACATGAAGGGCTTGTAGTACAGGATCAAAAGCATAAATGAACTTTTACTTTATCCAATGGCTAGTATTGTTCTTCGATAGTAATGTAAATTTGAATTATCTATAGGTACACAATGAAGGTAGGAGATGAAGTTTAAAACACCCTATGTTATTTACACCTGACATTTAGGCCTAGTTTCCCTTTGTTAAGAGTTATACTTCACTCACACTATTATAATACTCTTGTAATACTTATGAGGTAAGAGAGTTGAGAGAGGATTCTTTTGTTATCATTCTAAGCATCAAGTAAATTGTCAACCTTGGAGTAGATGCACTCAAGGTTTGCAATGTCCAAGAGTGAGTAAGCTATCAAATAGTGCTCACTGTGAACTATATGTCTAACAAGGAGTACTGAGGCCTTTGTTAGGCAATCGAGCTTGTTAGAGTCCTCAAGGAAAATTATGATTTTAGTAAGGAGTGAGGGACTCTTAAAGAACCTCTCTTGAGATGGTAGAGGATTATTAATTCATAAGGGAGTACCTCATGTCGAGATATAGCCGAAGGGTAGGGCGAACTTTATGAACAAATCTTATGCTTTGTCTCTCTTTATTTTTTCATTACTCATAATCTCTAAGCATATTTCTTTACCACCTATCAGAGTCTCTGTCATATTTGCTTTTGCATATTCACTTATTATTTTTAGAGTTTTAAACAAAGGTGCACCTACAAACTACACTAGTTAGGGTGCAAATTTTTTTGTTAGTTCATTATCTTTAGTGGTCACCCTAGTTATGTCCCTATAGGGCAACACACCTTAATAGTGAGACCAATAATTTGTATTAGAGCATAACTTATCCAGGAGAATTAATTGTCTATAGGGAGATCCATAGGCTAGCTTATAAAAGTGTGTATTCTTTGTGCATTCATTCATGGTGTAACCAACTACTTTTTCCTTGGAAGTGTAGGAATGATGTCTTTCTTTATGCCAATGTTTCTATTCTTTGAGGCACTATCGTTACTAGAGGTCAAATGCTCAAGAAATCAAACAAGATATGAGAAGTAACAGTGAAGGAGCAAGTTAAAATACCCTGATGTGGTTAAGCTAGATGGCTCTGACGAGAATTAGAAGCCATTTAATAAGAAAAGGACCAAGGACTAAAGTTTGGGTGATCAACAAAACCCTCACGAGACACCAGGCACAAATGGACATTATGATTATTTCTCATAGATCCTGAAAAAAGCCATATTTCAAATTCATCTTCAAATTATAAGTGACCCAGAGCTAGAACTGAGATCTCAGAGACTCTGAACAATGCTCAGAAGTAGAAGCACTTTGAAATAAATTCAAGAAAGTAAATAGCGAAGCATGAAGTTGTACATTCTTCTAAAGTGCATGAAATATTTACTTATACATACTAGAATGAATGTTTTTATCATTGATGAATGAGGCCTCTTATGTTTCTGATATACCATAATGTTCATTAAAGCACAAAACTCTGCCCATTTGATATATAATTTCATCCATCTTCCCATAAGATGTTCTCAAGAGTATGTCACATTGATTGTTCCTAAGAGACTAGTTCCTTAAACATATTAAAACACAAAAGCCATTCATGTGTGGAACTACCTTACTCCCGTGAATAGCATACATTCAATCCCTTTACATTCTCTACCTTACATATA
>NCQT01151736.1:0-13511 GCA_002740465.1 Stenocereus thurberi | reverse complement strand
CACATAAGCATTCTAACACTAGCAAGTAGAAAATCAGGCCATAAGAGTACTCCTACACAGAATTTCAGAGCCCATATCTAAGCTCGAGGACTTCTAAATATAGTCCTCCCACAACACCCCCCCCCCCAAAAAAAAGGGGAGTAAACATTAAGAAACAAAGGCAATAATAACAAGGGAACGCATAAGAATTGCAGAAGCAATTTTTACGCGACTAGTTATCAAAATGACACAATATATTGATCAGCTCCAACTATCATCGCACCCAAGGGACTATGTGGTAGTTCTAGACCTGGTAACTTGGAAATGCTGCAAAGGTTGAAAGGTTTTTCAGGATGGAGGGAGTACTCAAGCCCCTTAGCCTATGCTTCAGAAGTTGGTAGAGCTGTACAGGTGCACAACACTAGCATGGATTCCAGTCAACTCGTCAAGTCTAAAAACTGCAAAAATGAGCACAAGGTTTAAAAAGGCACAGATAGAGGTATCCATCATACCAATTTTTCCACCCTGATTTTAGCAGCAACTAAAGTCCATTACAACTCTCTTATAGAGCCTCGAATGTTTTTGGATTTAGTCCTTTAAAAAATGAAATTTAAGACATGGTAATGAAAGTACTTACAAATTGTTGAATTTTTGAAATAAGTACATCCCAGATAGTAATTCTAGGTGCAGAATGTTTAGTATTCCAAACACTAGGGATTAACAATAGTTATCTAGTGTCCAAGTTCCATAGAACACAGAACACCTTTGCTCTGGGTATAAGCCGATGACATCAAAACCTAATCCACAACCTGCATGCAGATTACCATTTCAGACCTAATTCCAAATTCACCATATCTTTGTCAATCATCTCTTCTCTACCATCTCCACCCATTTATCGTGCTAAGTTTGATGTTCAATGCCTCACCATAGGCGTTCTCTCTCCCACTACCAGCTCAATCCTATTTATCACTCAAGCTCAATATTCGACGCCTCTCCATAACTCTCAGGACTCCAAAGGTGAGACTCTCTTTCCCACATCCCCACCCTTCTGCCTCTTCCTGCTTTATGTCTGATTAATTCAGAAATCTATTAGTTAAAAACCATATCACATGAGGGAAAAAGACACAAACTGTCAAATGGCAAGTTCCCACACCCACCATGGGATCCATGTCATGTCATCTCAACACAAGTATGCAAGCAAAATTGAAGCGTCCAAGTTCTAACAATCTATCACAGGCATTTCCAAATGTCACACTAGCACATGTTCTGAATTTTGCATTTATTCATCTAAAATGAGAAGTCCAGTTTTCGTAAGTTCCTTACAAGAACATTTGAGATAAAATGAAGAGCACGATAACCTTGTTACAAATAAAAAGAGCAATTCAGCCTAAGATTGTCCTGGATTGTATCTAAGTACAGCTCCACTATACATCATCCAGCAATCCAATATGAGAGAAACATGAAATGTAAGCTAGTTTTTGTGATGTTGCACACTGACATCATAAGTCATGAGTGGAGTTGCAATGATTTAATACCTGGAAGTTTAGGGACACCTAGCCTTTCGCAGAACTCATCACAGAAGTGATTGCAGTTTCTTGACAACAAGTCATAAGAAAACCCAGGCCACTCTCTACTGAGTTCCCTCAAGATTTGATTAACCTTGAAGATAGAAAGATTTGTTTGTCCAAGAACAATCTTTTCACGATATGTATACATGGGATTTTTAGTAGCAGGGCAACTAAAGACTCCAGTTCCTTGATCACAGAACCCAAATGACCATTCGTCATCTCCATAGACCTGTTAATCAGACCAAGAAGGATGCAATCTGCGTTACGATTTAATCAGAGATGGGAGAAGTAAAGAGGGGAAGAACATGAGGTGCACATAGATGTAAAAAATTTGCTTGACAACGAGAACGCTGCATCATTCACAATCTACTATCACAATTCACAATTGACAGGTAGTTATTGAAACAGCAGGAATGTGAAAATTCTAGATTGCAAAGCCAGGGGCACACTTTTCTAGAGGGCCTTTTCAACTTCGGTAGTTTGACATGAGACGTGAGTTTTTAGATGCTACAGTACTCATTAAATACGCTGGAACTTGGAATCATGAAACAGTTCATCTTCCATAACATGCATGGAACAGAACAAATTAAACACAAAAGTGCACAAGTTGCACCTGTTTTGAAAAAAATTCTGCATGTCATGAATTACCTACATGCAGAAAAGTCATCAACGCTGAAAATCAGGTACAAGTATACGATCTGCTGTCAATGAATATCCAAATAAGTAAATACAGAACTGGACAATCCTATGCTCACAGACACAGAAACATAATTCAGTTTACACATTCATTCCATGAAAACAAAAGAGGCTCGCTCTATACTCCTAAGTTAAGTCTAATGGAACAACTCAGGACTTTCTGGTTTATACACAAAAATGCATTAGGTAAGTTGTTCTTTTCCTTTTCTTCTCATCGTTCACTCTTTATCATCTTGCATCGCCTGGTCCCTATAACCCAAACGATGAAATGTTCATAGAACAGTGAAAATCTTTCGCTGTAAGCAACCATGTCACTCATATGAGCAAGTCCTATTCTGACCAATAGCATTTCCCCCATTTCAGGCCACAGATTTGCCAAACAGAACATTTATGTCTCTCACAATCCTCGAAGCTGCCTGATTTGGTCTGATTGACCACTCTACAGATCTCTTTTTGGGCCCATTAAGTTCTCTGTTAACTTATACTTTCCGTAGACATTCACCTATACCTTGTCACAAATGTCCACCATCTGTACATGACATCGTGTCTTTTTAGAAAAGTGAGGAAAAGGAAAGGGATCAAATCAAATGAGGATACCATTTGCAAAGGATATGAATTTTACAAGCCAACTGCTAAGCTTTAACCCCTCTTTTTTCTAGTGAGTCACTTGGTATTGTCCACGCATGCTAATAGAAAGGGCTCTAAGTTGGTCAAAAATAGGCTCAAAAGGTGCAGGTAAAAAGGCTATAAATTGGTAAAAGATGCATCACAAAGAGTAAAGAGAAAAAGGGTTTTGCACAGAAAAATGTGGATAAAGATGGAAGCCTTGATGATCATGGCAATATGGCATGCCTTATAATTTGGAGCACCTTTTTATTTTTTTAATTTATTTTTGGTGAAACTGGTGAAATGAAAAAAAACCAATCTACAGAAGTGGAAAGGTCAAACCAATGAAATAGGATGCCCACAGACTTTATCATATTAGCTCCTCCAAGATGCACATATTTAGTTCAGTCAGTGGTAAGTCGATTATTCTGGAAGAAGCTCCCAGCACGGAGACTATCTGAATATTGGCTCGAAAAATTACATCAATTGTTTTTTAGTAAGGAACAAAAATATTAGCTCCCAAACACAAAAATGATACTTTACACTCTAATCAGATCAAAACCCACAAAATCCCAGAAATTGATGACGAATGCTAACAGCCAAAGACAATTCAACACAGGTCCGTTCAGCACATAAGAAAACTAACGTCTAGCTTGAACAAGAACACAAGAAGAAGAATACTTCTACCATATTACTCCTCTTCCATAAATAAGTTCAAAAGTCCCATCACGACCTAAAAATAGTCACAAAACAAGTTCACATTCACATTCATGTTGCTCGCAGACACCTTATTAGATAGAAAGCTCAAATTAGCTGCAAATTGAATACACAAGCACAAGTCCCTGAACAATTAAAGGTAACCAACCAAGATGCAAAAAATCAAAAGCACAACAACCAACAAGTTAAAGTCAGTAAACTCAAAAGTGAGTTAGAAAAATGCACTAAAACCCTAGATCTGGCACAGAGCTATCAGAATCCACACAATGCCTAAACTGAAGAGAGAGATTCTAGAGAGAGAAACCTGAATGGCACTGTGGAAAATGCCCCCTAAGCCAATACCATCTTTGAAGATCTTGTTGATCTGCATGATTGTGTTATTGGTCTTCTCTGACCCGCTGTTCGTCACATCGTATATGTGAAGTATCACATCCGTCATCTCTCTCTCTCTCCCCCAAAATTCCCAATTCGCAAACCCTAAAATGAAATTCACGAACCCTAACTAAAACTAAGCCAATTGTTGTCGAACCCAACAATTGGTACTCCAGATTTTCACCCAGAAGCAAAGAAGAAAGAACTGAGACTCTTCTTCCTCTCCTCCTCCTCCTCCTCCCCTCTCTCTCTATCCCACCTATGTTTCTCTCTCCAGAGATATTTTAAGACAGGGAAAGAGAATAAGGAATATGTTTGGGTATTGCCGCAGTTATCTCCTTCTCTTTCTTTCTTTGATTTGATTTTCAGCGAACTGTAATAAATCTGGAATAATGGAACAAGTGCTGTCTTTTTGTTGTAGAATGAACCCTAAACAAACAAACAAACAAACAACACAAAAAGAAAAGAAAAGAAAAGAAAAGAGAATGATATTTCAAGGGATTTGCACCTTGGAAAATAATATTGCATGATCAACTTTTAAATTTTATTTATGTATTATCTATCAAGTAATTTTATTTATATATATATATATATTTGTGTGTGTATGTACGCACACGTACACATCCACACACGTTCATATGTGTGTGTACATACAAATACATATATATGGATGGGTTTTTTTCTTTTTAGTGCAGAAAAGGGGCTATGCCCCAAGATTTTTATTGGACTTTAAATATCAAGGGCCATGAGACCCCTACATTATCTGCAAATAGTAAATGCATAACTTCCGTCGGTGAGTTCTCAAGTATAGTACAACTAGAAGACCATGAGACAACCATATTTGCAAGCCTGTCTGCTACCTGATTTACTTCTCGATAATAATGACCTATAATCACTTCCCAATCTTGTTGTTTGATGAGGTATCTGCAGTGAGCAATAATGGGGGCGTGCTCTGTGTTTCGAGGCGAGTTGCTATTTAACATATTGACTGCCAGTTGCAAATCGATTCGCACCAAAACTTTTGTGAGCCGTTTTTCCTTGACAATTCTCAAACCCCTTAATATTGCTTTTAGTTTCATTAAAATCTTACATCAATCACATTCTGAGTACTTTTAGTAATTAATCAACTCCTCCCTTAATCACCCAATTTATATATCGAAATCATTCCTTTTGCTATGTTACCTCCTTTTAACCCGAGCATTTGCCTAGAAAGATCTTGGTTAGCATATGAAACCTTATTGATTAGCTTGTTTTTTGCATTAATGCTATTATTTCTATCATTTCTTATATTTGGTTGATATGCCTCATCTTTAGACTTTGCTCTTTTTCAACGTTATCTGATCCTTGTTTTAGTTTCAAACTTTTAGAATGCTAGTGGTTCCTCAAGAGTGCTCGTAACATCAAAACAGGGCGAATAAAACTCGCTGAGCACCTAATGTACGAGGAGCATCCCATATAGATATTAGACTATAGAGTCAAGCAACTGTGAAGCAAAAGCACTCTTTTGGCTAAGGTCCTGTGGGCCAACCATAACCCATTTGATGAGACATGGGAAATCGAGGAGGACATGAAAAAACAAGTACCCATACCTATTTGAGGTACGAATATTGTTTCTTTCAAGTTGTAAGTTTTAAGGACGAAACTTATTTTAAAAGGAAAAGGCTGTAAGAGCCCGAACCTAAGATTTCTGCTAATTACTTTAAATTAACCTAAACACAAATTAATCCAGTTGGATGCCGCATTTGAATTTAGCATTTTACGTATATGTATATATATTTGTGCAGTGCACGTTGGAACGACGAAGTAGCCTCGAAGTGGATCTCATAATGCTCCTAAATAATTCATTCCAGTGCTAATAAATATTTCAATGCTCGCAGAATGAAAAATTAGCCTAATTATTAAAGGGCTAATTTCTAAATCAATAATAATAATATACAAACAAATATAGTAGCAATGTATAATACTAATAATAGGGTAAGTTTTGTGTATAAAAAGAGTTAAGTAGTAATTAAACATTAAAATGTTCCACCCACCAAATGTACAATTTTATTAATTAATTTTAGCCAAATCTATTACTTCAATTATATATATATATATATATATATATATATATATATAATGCATGAAATAAAATAAAAAGAGTTAGGATAAATGTGAGAATTTTCTAGAAAAGGATTATGTGTTAACAAATTAGAGGGTAGAAAGAAAGAAGAAAAAAGAACTAATTAAGATTTATAATGAATCACTCAAGCTAAATAACCCAAAACAAGGAGAAAAAAAGGAAACAAACCCCCCCAAAAAAGAAAACCCAACCCCCTTTCTCTGCCCAGCCCGAAACCCCCCTCCCTGTCCTCTGCTTCTGCTTTTGCTCTGTTCTGCAACTGAGCCCGACGGCCACCCAGCCGTCTTCGCCGCCAGCCATCGTCGGCGCCCACCACCGCCTCTCCTTTGCTGGCCGCCGCCCATTGCCAAGGACATCGTTCTAGCCGGTTCCCTCTCCTCCTTGTGNNNNTTTGAGTGGTTAAGAGGTAAAAACCCTAACCTTCTTTGATTCAATTTTTGATGTTTTGTATCTAAAATTTTGTAGTAAATGGCATAATTAGCTTTAGTGTGTATTAGTTTATCAATTTCTTGAATTACTTTGCAGGTTTTGGATTGAGTTGTTTGTCGGGAGGAATTGGAAAATAGTGTGATGAATGAGGGTTTGAATATTACGATTGAATTTTGTTTAACTATGATCCTTTGAGGATATCTAGACTAATTTCATGCATAATTGAAGGAAATTTGTGAATTATATATGTATATATATGGCATATGTATGTTATGTTTTAATCATGAGTTGGTGATTAAGGATTGTGATTAAAATAAAAAATTAAGCTCACTATGTTGCTTTAATTGTGTTTAAATCAATTTCAACTAATATTTGGATGAAGTTAATGTGTTACGCATGTGTTGGAGGCATATATGTTGCCATAAATATGGTAATTAGGGTTTATGGCTTGAGTGGCAAGTTTATTATGTGGGTTATTAGTATTTAAATGAGTCAAATGATGGTTAAATGGGAAAATATGTGTATATACGTATATAAGGTTAATGTGTGTGTATGTGTTGATCATGGCAGCTTGGTGATTTGGGTTGAAATTGGAATAAAGGTATAAGCTTGGTTGTGGTTTATTTAGTGGTTTAAGTGAATTATAATGAATATTTCAATGAGATTAACGAGAATTGATGTTAAAAAAAAGTAATAAAAATTCGTAGATTGGGGGTGTGTGCTTGTCATGAGTTGGTAATTGGAATTTTGATGTTGGATGAAGTTTGAATTTTAATTGGGTTGCTTCAATAGGATTTAACAAATCTTAGATGATCATCAAACGAAAATGAAGAGATATAGGCATATATAGTATATTGTCGTATGAGTATACGACAAGCTTTAATAACGAAGTGAGGAGGGTGGACAGGATAATGGAGGAAGATAGAGTGATTTTGATTGTTTGAAAATCATGAACTAAGTATGAGGTTAGTGAGATTCTAGGATGTGATTGTTCAAGGAGAGGGAAAGGAATAAGTAGTTTTGTCGATTTGAAACTATTCACATAATCGACCTTTGTGGGTTTATTTTACTAATAATAATTGTATGATTGGTACTCAACTCGAACCTGAAACCAAGTTTATGAAGTCACTTTAAACCGCATCACAATCCAAAGTTTAGCGTCTAACGGCAATTCGTTAAAAGACAAAAAAAAAGAGAAGAAAAAGAGAAATCAATAACCATAATAACATCATTAACAATAACTATTGGTAAAGATAGCCTCGGTTCTATAATAATAATAATAATAATAATAATAATAATAATAATAATAATAATAATAAGGATTGATAACGTCGATGGTTTAATAAGTGCGAAGAAATAACGGTTTAACGAACTTTCCGTAATAACAATTATGCTGCTATGACATTCATGAAACGATTGTTAGCAGTATGAAGGAGAGGAACAAATAAAAATAAAATCAAATAAGACCATGCTAAGTTAAGAGGAGTCGAGTGAATTTAAATTATTCATCGAGTCAAAATCTGTAAATAATATTTCTTAATTTCACAGTAATCGAGAAAATGACATATTTGGAGCAGAAGCAGGGCCATTGCCGTCGCTTCAAGTTGCCAACAAACGATTCAATAAAGCGGAGAGAGACTCTCAAAGACCAGGTACGTACATTGCCTGTGCTCTTCGAAAACTCACATGTTTCTCAAACTATGCAATTCAATATGATAATTATATAATACATCATTTTATGCAATATTTTGTCACATAATCAAGTGGCCCCATCAATTATCAATCAATAGGGCTTATGCCCTTCAATTTACCTACGCGGCTGCAACTCAGGTTCTTCGATCGATTTGGGGTTGTGCATCTATCTCAAGATCGCTACAAACGTTAACAGGGGTTCACTTCCAGATAATAACCTGCAAATAAGTTTTACTCATATATTCTCTCTCTCCTATTTGCCAAACAAAACGTTTTGAAATGTGGGCGCCCAACTATTGAAACTCTAAATCTATTTTACTGCATAGGAGTGTACGTGATGAGCTTCGACTCATATTTCGAATATTTTTGTGTTTTTTTTGTTTTAGGTAAATGATCAATGAACATTTTCCTTCCTGAGCAAAAAATGAGTGAAACTTGCCGTTTTGCATAGCGTTAGCTAGCCAAGTGCTCACAGTTATTTGTAGACTCGTAACCTGAGGCTTGCAGAAGGTATGTGCTTTGGGATATTAGGTTGGTTGGAATCTAGTATTGGTATGCTAAGTTATCAAGTGTACTATGGGTTAAACATGTTGTCAAATGTATGTTTGTTACCAATGTTTGGTGAATCAGGTAATGACGTGGATAACACAGTATTACAGGTAGTTTCAGGTAGACTTATTCTGTTATAAAACGGCGGTAATGTCTCCAATCAAAAGACTTCCGCTGCAAATCATCAGTAAATAAGTTATTAAGTTAGAGTAACTAGGCATTAGAATTTGGGGTGTTACAGCATGCGACAAATATGTATGGGGAAAGTGGATCCTCTTGTGTAATTCCTCTCGTAGCAGTAAAAGCATCAGTGGGTTCGCCATTCCATAAGACCCGCATAGTACACATTGTGATACACGTCATGATCGTCTCAATAAGCATTTACGGAAGTCGCATTTCTCTCGATGTATCCCGAATAAAATCCCACTTGAGACGATCATAAGCTTTTTCCAAGTCGATTNTGATAGCCATCCAACCTTTTCCTCCTGTCTTCTTCCTCGTAGTATGAAGCAGTTCCTGCATAATAATAATATTATCTCCAATTTGCCGCCGCGGCACAAAACTCGTTTGAGTGGGTGAGATCAATTCGGGAAGGACCGGCTTAAGGCGTTGGACTATCACCTTCGTGATAAGTTTATTGATCACATTACACAGCCCGATAGGTTGAAACTGGGATGGAAGCTGGGGATTATCTATTTTGGGTATAAGGGCTAGATAAGTATCGTTGAGCCCTGATGGAGTAGTTTACCACGAAGTACCCCCATAACCAAATCACATACCTTTGCACCCACAAGCGTCAATATTATTGGTAAAAAAAAGCTTGGAAACCGTCTGGTCCTGGTGCCTTGAAAGGACCTATGCAGTTGAGTGTTTCCCGGATTTCTGCATGTGTAAATGGTTTAGCTAGCTATTCATAGCTTTCTTCCTTCATCCCAAGGAAGTTGCTATGAAATAATTTGTGCCCTATCCGATTACTATCGTCCTCCTGGTATAGGTTGGCAAAGAAGTTAACCACTAGTCATTTCACTTCGGTTGGGTCCAAAACCCACTGACCCTGCCCATCCTGTAAAGTTTATATTCGGTTATAACGTCTCCGGATGATGGTGTTGAGGTGGAAATATCTCGTGTTACAGTCTTCATCCCGTATTGCTTCCATTCGGGATTTTTGGAACCAAAAGACCTCAATCTGATGTAGAACCTCTTACAGTTCGCATCGTAGTTTAGCTTCCAGCTTTAGGAGATGTCTCTGGCCATCATTTGCAAGTGAGTTTTGCACCCCTTCGAGATGGGCCCAAAGGTGCCTCTTGCATCTAAACATATTCCCGAAGACCTCTTTGTTCCATGTCGTCAAATCCTGTGCCAAACTTTCCAATGCAGGAACTAGAGGGATGTGCTCCTTCCATTTTTCATGTAAGAATGCATCAAAGTTCTCATGGGTGATCCATGCTGCCTGAAAATAGAAGGGTTTGTTGCGTGTCGAGATCAAGGAAAAACCTTTCAACCCAATCAGTAGGGGGCAATGATCAGAGTGCATTTGGATGAGGTGCTTTACAGCGCCTTCTCGAAATATGGCTCGCCACTGAGTATTACAAATGGTTCAGTCAAGACGCGCATTTTTTCTCATCTTCCAACTTCTCCCTCTAGACCATGTGAGCCGAGGTCCAGAAAAAGCCAAATCCACTAGCCCATTATTTTCAATCCAGTTGTTGAATTTGGTACAGCGTCATACCTTGTCCTCAACCTCCATGGTCTCTTTCATTGACGGTTCAAGTTTCATTGAAGCGCAAGCAGCCATAGGGTGGTTGTCTGTCCCATAAACTGACTCAGATGATCCCATAACTCGTCACGGGTATGTAAAATCGGGCTAGCATACACGGCAGTAAAAAACCAAGGTCGAGCACCTCTGTTGCAGACTTTCATGGTAATGTACTGCGCATGAGCATGTAAGAGAGTTAAGTTAATCTCTTCTCAGTTCCATAGGATCCATATTCCTCCTTGATGCCCTCTTGCTTCAACACGGTAATGGTCATGAAGCCCAATTTTTCGACAAACCTCATTTGTCGTGCGCCACTAATGTGGGTTTCAAGTAAGGCTATAATATGGGGAGATTGCATTCGTATATGCTCTCTGATGCCATTGAGGAAATTGTTATTACCGACTCCGCGGACATTCCATACTAGAATGTTGATGGACTCGAAATCGATGTTCACATTGGTCATGGGTCTGGATAAATTTCTCATAGCATTGCACATCATTAACGACCAAAAGATTAGTTAAGGAAAGCAGTGGACCTATCCATAGGTCTCCCGTCTAATTGTGGGGCAAGTGCCTGTACCTCTTCACTAGGTCCTCCTGTATCTAGCAAATCCATCTTACTGTTACCATTTTCCTCGGGCTGGGTAGCCATCATCACATTAAGGTCCGAGGGGGTTGACCTCGGTGTAGGAATTCCACCAGAAAGCAGTTGCCTACGATCTGGGGGGTCCCTAGTGCGAGCTAGATTTCTCAACAGCACTGGGGGATGGAAAGTTGATTCCCCTCCGTCTGAGTTGCCTCGGGGAGAGGGTGGTGAAGCAGCCCTAGCTGGGTCTAAAGAAGGTGTACACTACAAAGTTGTTTGTTTGTGGTTCCTGTGGATGATACAGGATTAGGCCAAATTGTTACGTGGACGGACTAGAGGTGGAGAGATACCCACCGTTCACAAGCTTGTTGGGCTTCATAATTTGGGCTTGTAAATGGCCTTGGACGTAACTTGTGGGCCGTGCCCATGCTATGATCACGGTGCATAGATTGCATATTCCTCCGAGGAGGGATGTCAACAGTCTCTCTTACAATTTCCACCTCTTGGCTGTTGCTGGGAATATTTTCCTTGTTATTGGCCAAAGGGTCCGAAACTTACGCTTCACTTGGCCTTGGCGAAATTTCTTATACGCCTTCATCCCTAATCTCCATATTTAAATCCAGCTCCTGCAATACGTGAAACCTCAAACCTTGATTATTGTCATCGTTATTCTGCTTTGCACCCTTTTCCTGAGTGGTTCCTGCGGACACAGAGGCTGGACTAGGCACATGATAACTAGTGACATTCTGGTTAGGCTGTCTTTGGAAGGTCTCAGCTCGACTTGGGCCAGCGGGTTCATTCATTGGGTGTCCGAGCCTGGTTAGCTGTCTAGAGTTTCTTCTCTGAACTGGTTTCTTAATAATCATGCAGTTTCCATACGTTCCCTTCTCCTCTGGGTTTTACGCATGGTTACTTCCAACTTGAGTAGGTTGCACCTATTATTCATGATTAGTCTCCATTTGCTCAGACTGGCGCATAGGACAACTCTCCTCTTGATGACCTTGTTTACTGCATTTGAAGCAGATCATTTTAAGTCCTTCATATTGGATTCTCTAAATTCTCCCATTAACTGTAAATTTTGATAACAAGGGTTTTGCAAGATCAACCTCCATGCACATTCGGGTATTCCTCTCTCCACATTCGCAATGGTGTCATCCACCCTGATCACTCGGCCAATTTTTTGCCCAATCTTATAAAGTAAAAATATTCTTGTTAAAGTATTCAACACTCAATCGTGGAATACGCTCCCAAGCCATGAGTTTAGAGACGGTATGTTCTTCGAAATAAAGTTCGGAACCCAGTCATGGATAACCAAATAATTGTCTCCTAGCATCCAGGGGCCTTGGGTCATTACATGTTCATAGTCCTCCAGATTCATAAAACGAGTAACATAGTAATCACAACCAATGATATGGGAGAAATCACCTTTTTAGCGCCCATTTCGTTTTAAGACGTCTATTAAGTTGCAGATATCCAATGCCTTTGTCGAACATTCTGATAATAATGGCGTTCTTCCATGGATATCGCAGTTGCCGTTTTTCCTCTTTGGTCAGCGTGATGGTAGGACACGTTGGGTCATCCTCCTCAGGGGGTTCATCATCATCCGAGATTGCTTCGAAGCCTACACCATCATCTTCCCAATGGGAGTTTTGTACCACGTTAAAACTGATATTAGGGTTGTTCCATTGCAAGGTGTCCCTCTACGATGCTATTCCCAGGCCAGTGGTTCTCATTCCTGACGCTGCAGGGGTTTCGCCTGCTTCCTCCAAATCATAGAAAACATCATCCATCTCCTCATCCCGGGACTGCTCAAGAGCAGCAGCATCCCAAATAGCCCCTCTTTTCAATTTTTTCATGGAACCAGTTAATTGATCCGTCTCCTCTGTGGAAGGGTGGCGTTCGTCAGTAGTCGCCACCATTAGGGTTGTATGTCTTACTTGTTTTTTCATAAAAGGACCAAGTTACATACATACATATGGATGGATACATGTGTGATTAATGCAATTTACTCTTGAGTAATTACAATTGCAATGACAACTAAAAGAATGTAATTAAAAAATAAATAGATTAAGCACGTGCACTTCAATTCGATAATTTCTAACTTTCAAATCCTTTTATCAATCTAGGTGGGAGACCCCCTCATAATTTACAAATTCCCACCTCTAGTCGTCCATTGACTAAGTGCGGTAATGATGAATATTATCGCTGAGATCCTTACTGCCTTGCAGTTATTAAAACACATAACAAAATAAGGAATGTGACCAACCTGGCAGTGGTATCAACTGAATTCATTTAGAAGTCGAGAATTCACTTTGGCTAGCCTAATTGCCCGACCTTCCTAACCTCATAATAGTAATAATAATGATGATTTTATATGTATGAGTGTGTGTATACATACACATATATACATATATACATACATATGTACACCCACACCCAC
>NCQT01151587.1:2470-14320 GCA_002740465.1 Stenocereus thurberi | reverse complement strand
CCAAAGGATCAGATTGTGAAACCCCTCAATTAGCTAACCAATCCGCAGCACTGTTTGTTTCCCTAAAACAGTGTTTGATCTTCACAAGCCAATCATTGTTGTTGATAAGTGATTGACATTCCTTTATAATCAAGCAATCAACTTGATTACTCTTGCCAGGTGGTAGGATGAGCTGTACCGCCACAAGGGTGCAATACCCCATTAATTAGCGACGCTTACTTGTGTTTAATCATATGATTACAATATCAGTCAAAGTAGAAAAGCACACAAATTTTGGATTGCAGCCAAAAATATGTTTGAACTAAGTAACCTAAGTCGTCGTGAAAGCTTCAAACGAGTTTAATCACATTTAACCATGTAAAATCATACATTAGTATATATACAAATCCAGATAATATGAAGTTTTGACTTAAGCAAAAATAATCCGCTTATTAAAGGAAAGAAAATAATAAATGCAAAAACGATAATAAAAAGGGACAAGTTTTAGGTGTCTTGTTTATGTCAGGAGATAGCTAACTCTTATTAAGCATAATAAAGCAAAGCGTTAGGCGTCATGTTAAGTTTGGGGGAAAAAAAAAAAAGACTAAATAGGAAATAATGGGCTTATGTTTGTAATGAGAGCTTACATTGTCAAATAGGAGTCATAGGTACATAAATGCAAATGGAGATGCTAATTCTTAGATGTAAATTTGATATGCTTCTTCTGAAGAATAGTCCGATTAGTATGGCAATTGGATAAGGGATTTCTCAGCAAATTTTGGTGCTTATTCCTCCGTTAAGGCAAAATTCTTTGCTTTTCTTAAAGGGCTTCATTTAGCTTACAATATGAATATCAGAAAAATGGAAGCGGACCTATATTTCAGTTGTGACGGCCTCAATTCATAATAATGTAACTAAGTGCTTCATAATTGACTAAATATTTAGAAGCGACGGATAGCTTATCAATTTGAGAATTGCCACCGTCAGTGTTCAAAATAAAAACAAGACAAACTATTTGAAAGAAGGTGAAGTATAGGTTATTTACAAAAATTAGGCGAGTTCATTCTTCATTTAAACGAAAAAACATACAATAGTTAACAACCCATTAATTCTCTTGGTGCAAACAAAACTTTGTAACCAAAAGTTGGACTTAGTGATGTAAAATTACGTAAGAGGATGCAAGGAGCATGCGAAATTAAATTTAGAAGTTTCTTTTTCATTCAATATCAATAATTTTGGGAGCAAAACCAGAAGAATTGGGTTTTCTCGATTAAATACAAGTAAAATCCATTTAAATGATGAGGAGAAGTTCGAGAAGGGCTACACACCAATTGACTATGGTAAGATCAATAGACATGAAGTCAAGATGGACAGCCATGCCATGCATCACTTCGCCTGATCAACTTTTTTTGTCTCTTCTATCATTCAACCTCGTGTCTCACATCCTAAAAGAATTTAAAAACATAAACCAATAGAAAAATAACTTAGAAGTCCAATATGTTATCATTGCACAGTAACATTAGGATCAAATACATTCATTAACACTTATAAATTAAAGTAATTCATTGCTTTATTTCACTTGCGAAGCTTGGGACCCATGTATAGTGATTCATTAAAACTTATAAATTGGAAGATCTCCACTCAACTTCTAGATTCTGATGAACCAACAGGCAATCGACATATAAACAGTAATGGTAGTCAGTAATAGTAATCAATGCACTACTAATATGTTGTGTTGTCCAGACGTCCCCGGTTCAAAAACATATGAACATATAAACATATGAGCTTATGAAATTATGATTATCATAACACTAAATGGCCCTTTGAATGACCCAAACAATGATGAAGACTTTTGAACATGATTTATAACTACATTGAAGCTTTTGCTTGTGTTAAAAAGGTACAAACAACAAGTTACCTTGGTGAGGGAGTCGTCGCTGCTCAAAATTTTATATTTTGATTCTTCTTACAAGATAGCCTCAATTGTCCCTCTCAACATTTAAAGATAATAAGCTTTGCAAATCACTGGACTTTTATTATGTTTTTTCGGTGAACATTTACATTTTAGCATCCTTTGAGTTCTCACTGTAGTTAGTAGTTAGTTTGACCTAAGGTTGTTAGCCCCCAACATCTATTCATCCAAGTTCTAGTTTTCTTGTAACTCTCTAATTCACCATTTTCTTACCTTGATGTGGTTCAGTTATTCCATGTCTGCACTATCACTATTTAGTCACTCATTTGCAAATCCAATGGCTTCACTACCCAAGTAAGTACCTTAATTGTTGGATTACTAATGCTCTCATGTTGATATTTGAAGCGAGATTCCTTGAGTACTTAGTGGATTTACTCATATGGATTAGTTGAACAACCTAACTTGATTAATTAGATTAACAGCTTCATTCCTTTAGAAAAAACCCACTTCTACTTAGCAAATAATCGGCCTAACTTATTCAACTCAAGCCCAATAATCTACCCAATCTACCATTTCCTTTTACAGTCTCAATCATCAACCCTTACAAACATGTCTTAATTAAGGAACCAAAAACACCCTTCTTTCCTCCCAAAATCCATGAACTACTTAATTCAAGTTGTTGGGTTTTATGGCCCAAAATCTCGAGTATCGGCACGGGGAGCCCATGCTGCACAGACACGGGCGTGCCAAGACGAAGAGCCGAAGACAAAGCAACCAGAAAAGTGGCACGGGGTGGCCGTGCCACGTGGTACGGTCATGTCACGGCCAAATTTCTGCCGCCTCGTTTTGGCGGCTAGGGTTTTGGCGTTGGAAGTATTTGTCTCTGCGGCGGCTAGGGTTTTTTCAAGGGGGAAAACTCTACTTTTTCAGGCCCTATAAAAGGAGGGTCATGCCTAGGTTCTAAAATAACTTCAATACTTCAGTACTCATAAACACATTGAGAGGTAAAAGTCGTTTGTGAGAGATTACAATAGAGAGATTGTAATTCTGCTCTTTGATCGAATCACTGAGATGATTGTGATCGTGGTGTACTTGCCTGCTCATAGTGGATTGTTTTGGTGCTGTCGCCGTCCGTAGTTTTTTACCCACATTGGGTTTTCCACGTTAAATTCCTGTGTTCTTGTTCTCTTCCTATTATTCTGTTGTTTTGTTGGTTGAATTCTGATTTTCTATTGCATCCTAAGTGCTTCCGCTATACTGTTATTCTGATATTATTCCAAACACAAGTAAATCGAGTCACATAATCACCTCAAACCCTCTTTTAATTCTCCAATTACATTGAATAACTTGCCTCTTTTGCACCTTAAAGCCAATAACCAACATAACTTAAACACAATACAACCAAGGCATGAACACTAATACCACTTACAATCCCATTTAAACTAATATGATAACATGTGCTTGATTGAGTCTCCCTCTAGTACCTCATGAGCGTCACCACTTGATTTTTTGCAGATCAACCCAAAGTTCAATTATTGTTACTCATTAAAAACTCAACAATGTACTCAAATACATATGTCCAATCGAATCATTTGAGAATCAACAGACTAACTCATTCAATTGTCATGGAAATTCATGGATTAAATCTAGTTAGGTGAGATAAGAGCGGTTACCATTGTCGAGGCTAGAGAGATGAAGGTAAGTGGAATTTAGGCATAAGAGTTGTGGTGTGGTGCTTTTGGGTCCTTGGTGGCTGGTTCCGGTGGCCAAAGTGGTGATGGCAGTGCCACACCAAAGCACTTGCAGGGATCGATAGCCATACCCTTTGGAGCATGAAGCAGAGGAGGGGAGAATAGTAGAGTGCTGGCAATGGCTACTACGATGGAGGGATGACGGCTGGGGTCGACGACAACCAAGTGGCGGCAATGTTGGTGTTTTGGCGACCACATGTTGGTGAGAGGTGGAGAACAGATGGCGTGTAAGGAGAGCGAGGGAAAATGATGTGAATTCAGTGTGTTTTATTTTTCTTGCTCCCCATTTCCTCGACTTTTGAAGAATTATTAATTTTTCGATACCTCCAACTTTGGTGTCTGAATTGTTTTGTTCGCAAATAAAAAAATGAACTTTTTGATCCCTCCAAGTTTGAGGAAAGTCACTTTATGGTTCTTATTATTATTTTGATATGAAGCTTTCAAAAATTTTTCACTCTGAAGTACTTTCAGCAATTTTGTTATTTTTTGGTTTTTTTAAGGAAAGATGCTTCTTTTACAGGGTTTAATTTCTTATAGTGACTTTACTGATACTAGCTATCACAATCTACTACTTGCATAATAAATATTATATTTTTATAGGCCCCCTATGCTTTGCAAAATAATAAAGCTTAGTTAGAAAGTTTTGACCGTTGCCTGAACTTAGTCGGTGCTGGACCCTGGCATTTCTCTATCTTTCAATTTATAGAGATTGCTAATCTCAACCGTACCTTTCTTAGATCAAGCATATCATAGATATGTTTGGTTTCCTACCTCATACTATAGTCTCTAATCAAGTTTTATAATTTAAAGAATAGTGAGGCTTTAATCAAGAAATTAAAATATTTAAGACATAAGGTTCAATTGAATAACGTTCTCTACTAGGAAACTTCTTTTATTGAAAGTTTGAAAGTGAAAATGTTACAGTGGAAAGATTGAAAAGGGGCTTACGATACCAAGATCATCAAAGATGCTTGTTCATAGAGAAATAGAGAATGTCGACATCTCTTTTGCTCAAGTAGGGTCATTGATCTTTTAGTACCTTGGTATAAGTGTCATTGATTTTTTTGAGTCTCACTTTTTTGGCTTAATTTTTTAGTACCCTGAGTTATGACATTATGACTTTTTGCTGCCTTCTGAAAGCCTGTTTTAATTTTTTGATACCGCTTATGCTCTTTCCTTTTTTAGTTTCGGTCCAAAACTCTTAGAAATTGCAAAATGACCCTCAGAATTGGGTAAAATATGCAAACAAGCTATTTCTAGGAATTTTTCAGGAAATATACTTGTTTTAAACGATTAAACTTCTCATAATAACTTTACTAGTATTAGTTATCATAATCTACTGCTTATATCATAAATATTATGTTTTCTGTGGTTATAGGTCCATCATGCTTACCAGAATAATTATAATTTAATTAGAGAGTTTCAACCATTACCCTAACTTAGTCAGTGTTGGACATTCGCATTCTTCTAGCTTCCAATTTATAGAAATTGCTAGTCTCAACCATACCTTCCTTAGATCAGGCACAGATCTGTTTCGTTTCCTATCTTAGCCTATAGTCAGTAATAAAGTTCTTTATATTTTAAAGGATAGTGAAACTTTAATCAAGAAATTATACATAAGATTCAATTTAATAACGTTCCCTGCTAGGAAACTTCTTTTATTGAAAGCTTGAAAGTGGAAATATTATAATGGAAAGATTTAAGAGGGGCTTAAACTACTAAGATCATCAAAGATGCTTGCTCATAAAGAAATGGAGAACCTCGAATGACCATATCCTTCTAAACACTCTACATCTCCTTTTATAGAGGGGATGGGTATATACAGGATGCCATAACGGCTATAGTACATACTGTTTCTACACATAGCTATAAATACATTCACATGGCTATAGTAGACTACCTTATTTTACAAACCTGACACTTATCAAAATAGTACAATAATGGAGCAACCACTTTTCAGAGCTTTTTAATGATGAAAAGACTAGTTATCATTATTGAGATTCTAATGCCTTCAGCTCCAATAATATTTTCCACACCATCATTATACAGACAATCATCAAAATCTTCATCATATTAAAGATGCTCTAGATCCCATTTCTCAAATAATTCAAGAAGATCTTTATTTCCTTTTTCTAATAAGAATTTTTCGTCTCTAACATCAAAGAGATAATCAAAGACATCTTCTGAAGTCGCTCCTTCTACTTTTATATATTCGTTAAACTCATTGTGACAAGCCAAGGTAGTGTCTGTAATGCATAGTATTTTTTCTTGTTCAATCAATCCTCAAATTTGATGATAAATGTTGTAAAAACCGATGGATTTTGCTAAAGTAGGATTTGCAATTAATTCTCATCGTTCTGGAAACTACTCATGTCGTCAATCATAGGGGTCATCAAAATAAACTATCTGAGTGAGATAATGAGCTGGTTTGATTTTTTCATTTTCATATTCAATTAGTGCACAATGTACCTCGTCATATAGCCATGTAATGTATGGGATGTTTGTTGGACCATGAGGAGATGTAAGAATCCAATGGATCCTTTAAAACATACACTGTTGAAACTTAGTTAGTTTTGAGAGAATGAGAACTTTGGATCTAGGAGTTCTATAAGGGAAACTACCATCATGTATTCCCAAGCTTTAATAATGGGATCATTTAGAGAGATTGAATTGGCTAGAAAACTCACACCACCAACTCCAGATTTATCAGAAAAGTAGATTGTTGTACTCCAAGATTTCCAAATACCATATAAATAATTATGATAATAGTCGTGGCGGGCTGCATAACACTCATTGAATCATTTCTCTTGAACATGAGAACTTATTTTTTCTTGGATATCATAAGGACACCTTAGGTAATTCACTTGTAACTTTAGAAGGGAAAATCTTTCGGCTATTAGATAGGCAGAAGATAGTAGACCAAAGCATGATCTATTTTTATATGTAGTTCCAAATTATTTATAAAGACTTTACTAGAAAGAGCAACCGTTCTAGTAGTAATGGCATCTCACATTGGATTTCCTCCTTTTCCTGCAGGAGTTCTGCTCTGATGATCACCATTGGCGAGTTTTCGAGTTAAACTATCTGCTAGAGAGTTCTTCGATTTCTGTATATGTTTAATAGAGAAGGAAAACTAATTAAGCCATAATTTTCAACGTAAGGGTCGCCCTTGTGCTTGTATATTTGATAATTCTTTTTCAAAATCAAGTATTTCTTTGCAATCAGTTGGAATAAGAAAAGATTTTGGAGGTAAAAAGATTGAGAACTTTTTAATTCCCCTTGTGATTGCAAGGATTGCTTTTCCATTGTGGGATAGTTACATTCTGCTTTATTAAAACTCCTACTTCAACATTTGTGGAGTTTTTATCATTCTTTGATCTTAAGTACTGCACCCTAGTGCTCATTATTGGCATCTATCTCAAGAATTAAATCATTTTCTTCATTAAGCAAATTAAGAACAGGAAAATTTTTACATATCTTTTTAAAGTTTTGAATAATCTTTAAATTACTAGGGGTCCATCTCTAACTTACTTCTTTCTTAAGTTTCTGCTGCAATGACTTTCTCAGTTTAGCTAAATCTTTAATGAAATCTGAAGCATAAGTAAGGCATCCAAGAAACCTTTCTAACTACTTTCTATCTTCAATCTTTTCAGAAAAGTTTTCTATTTTTTCCAAAATATGCCTTTGCAGAATGATTTGTCTAGCTTTTGTCTCTAGATCTAAAAATTCAATCTCTTGTTCAGCACAAAAGCACTTGTTCTTTCCAAGTATAATATCATGATCAATGCATCTTTGGGTGATAGTTATAACATAATCTTTATGCTGTTCTATGATTTTAGAAAAGACAAGGATATCATCGATGTAAACTAAACAACAGTGATTAAGATCTTTGAAGATGTTATCCATTCTTCTTTAGAATAATTAAGGTGCATTCTTTAAACCAAATGACATTACTATCCATTCATAATGTCCATGAGAAGGACTTAAAGCGGTTAAAGGAATGCTTTCTTGATCCATTTTTATCTGTCAGTATGTGCTCTTGCAATCCATTTTCGAGAACCAGGATGATGCTCCTTGAATTCTATTGAAAAGGACTGTTTTGTTAGGAATGTAATAACCATCAAAGACAGTATTATCATTAAGCTTTCTGTAATTGGTTACCATTCTAGTTTTTCCTCTTTTTTCTTCAGCATGATCTTGTATCATGAAGGCAGGACTAGTATGAGGAGTCTTACGATTCCTGATTAATCCTTTATCTAAAAGTTCTTTTATTTGTTTATTAATTTCTTGGATATCTTAGGGTGTATACAATATTTCTTTGACCCGAATAACAGTATTGAGATTTAACAAAGTAATTTTTGCAGATGTCTTATCTTTAATCCAAAATTTTAGAGGATTCTCAAAGTAGAGTTCTTTGCATAATTTCTCTTGTTGTTTGACAATGTACTCTTTAACAGATAACTTGAGTAATGAAATCTTTAATGCTGCCTCTCGTTGTGTAAGCATTACCTTCTCACCATACTTGTTGCATAGAAGCTCGATGTTTTGATGAGTGTAAGCCTTGCTTAATTTTTCAATAGGAACTGAGTGACCATTAATTGTGAATATTATCTGGTTTATGATTTGTGCGCATGGAGAATATAATCTCTAAAAATTATGTTCAATAATCATATCATGCGAAGATTGATTAGTAGCCCATAAAACTGGTATAATGCATTAAACTCTTCCTAATTCTATGGATAACCATTCTATAGCTTCATTGTGACTCATAATACTATTGTCTACTATCCTTAATTGTAAAGGATTATTGGCTCTTTCCCGCATAAATTCCAAAAATAATGATCTTTTTCTAAAGCATGCAGAACAACAATATCTATGTAGACACACAAGTCATATTTATTGTATCTTTCTAAATATACATTTATTGGGATATAAATGCTAGTAGGATTTGTATTCGTAACTTCATAGCGTATTTCCATAGTCATGTTTTTGACTAATTCATCATTATATATGGGTTTACCAACAGTTCTTATTTTGTACCAGATGACCTTTTTATCAAGACTCATACTTCTATTAGCACTGTCTCTTACGGGTTCAAAACTCATTTTACTCATTTCAATAGTCATACTAATTGTATCTTCATCTTTAAGATCATCTTTAGCTGATGAATATCATGCTTTCCACTCTAATCTTGCATTCATGCTTCTTAGCAATTGGAGTTTACTAATTTTGCCATTCTCATCAATTTTTATTACATTTTTCTTATTGATTTTTGAAGGATTGACAAAGCTAGATATCCATGAATGGTTAATCTTTATCTCCTGTGGGTTATCCTTTGAGCCTTTTGTATTGGGGTAGGACTTTTAAAATTTTCTGCCTCTATCATTGCCACCTTAGTTTTTGGGTCTATTATGTTATCTAATTTGTAGATAATTTTCTAAAATATCCTCAATAGGTATCCTTCTCTTTTCATGTCCATCCCAATTACTTTTATCCTAAGGGATAGGCAGTTTTACACAAATTGGTCTTTATCCCTATGATAATTTGATTATTAACTTTGGTATGGCTAATATCACAGAGCAAAGCATAAAAATCAATATCTTTGTTATAATATTGTAATGCAGTGATTTGAACNNNGATACTTCCAATATGGATATACTTGTACTTTCTATCTTCGTTGTGCTTAAGGATATTTTTCTAATTAATAAGATTAGCTTCTGCCACATCGTACTCATAATCTTTAATCTCCAGGTCTCTTTCGATCATGTCACATACATACTTACTCTTTAATTGAAAGATAAATTTTTATAGATTATGTCTTTCTGAAATATGGGAAGGACCCAATCTCCTTTGACTTCTTTGTTATCATTGTCTACGACAAAGTCTTCCCCTCGAAGACCACGAAGACTAATGAAGCTCCTTTCTATCACATGACTGGTTTCTTTCTAATCACTTTCTTTATGTTCATTATCCAGTATAATTTCAATAATTCCTTTGTTGTTACTTAGGGTTGGGTTAAATGTCTCATCCTCACAAAGGTTAACATAATCTAGACTTCCTAGGGTTTCAATTAGCTTATTGTTCTTTCCATTTTTGCATTCATTAGATAATGTCTTACTTCTCTGCATGCCCAGCATTTGCAGAACTTTTTTCCTACAGGACAATAAACTCCTAAACAATCTTTATTTTTTAGGACTTGGGTTTGTTATAATATTTTCTCCTATATTTCTCTCCCCTTTGGTTACTAAAGCTCTTTTCTTATAAAATTTCCTTTTGCTTCTCCTTTTAGGTTCTTTTCCCCATTAGTGAGGCAAATCCCAACAAGATAGAAATTATTTCTTAATTTTCTTTTGCTTTTGGAAGTCAAGACATTGATCATTGGCCCTTTTTCTTAAATAAGCGATTCTTGAACCAATGTATTAATGACATCCGCTTTTTTAAGTCATGTAATGTATTTTTCATTAATTATAGAATTTACAGGATATGGCAATTTGTCATAGAATACACCGAGGTTAGTTTCATTATGTCCATTTTTGTAATAATATTGACTAAATTCTATAATATAATTTTTTAGATATCTCATATCCTATAATTCTATGCTATTAATCATTCTCTGCCATTCGCTTGCTTTTTTTTTAGAATCAAGTTTAGCTCCGATGAATTCGGTTTCGATTTCCTTGCATAGATTTTTAAACATAGCAGCTGGCATTTCTATCATTCTTAATGTATTTTTACATTCATCATTTAATGAATTATACCAGTCAGCTATAGTGCCAGTAAAACTATACTTGATATAGTATAGGAAATTTGTAGCAATCCATGTAGTATTTAGGTTTAAGATACTATTCATGCCTCTTTTTTAGTGCTCAAATATCTCTTCTCTATTACAAGCTCCATCTATATTTAGAATATATCCTGTTTGGTTAATTAGAGCAAGGTCAATTACTTCAAAAGTTGTAGTTTTCCTTGGGATAAACCCAAAGGAAAATTGGTTGTACATCCCATTGGAATGTATCTAGGTATCATAAAATGTTATTTCTTCTACAAGGTTCACCAAATTCTTCAGGCTTAAGAACGACTTTATTAACTAGATTCGTCTCTTTTTCACTTAAACCAAGTTCTTCTCCAATCTCATTGATCTCGTTTTTAGAAACCATTGTACCATTTTTTTATTTAGTTTTCTTCTAACTTCTTCTAATGTTAACACATTAAGATCTTTTAGTTCAATCAAATTCATCTACTGATATATTTCTTCTTTTAATTGGACATTATTTGTCTTTTCATTATCACCAGATAACATGTCATGTTTACTACTAATTACGCCCATGATCTTATTTAATTCTTCTGGATTTTGTTTTTTTTCAAACATATCGCATAGTTCATCAAGATTGTACTACTTATACTCCATCTTCTTCTTCTTTTTTTGCCTTTTCAGACAATTTTTCAACTGATTTTTCTCTACTTCTTTTTGGATTTTTATATCCTGCAATTTTGGAAATGATATTTATGCTAAAAGGGAGTACTGATACTTAAAGTTGATTTTTCACTGTGTTTGATTTCGTTAACTAAAGAATGATGGATTATAGATAATACTTCTTAAGCTCCTTAAGTTCAATCTTAATTTCGGCTAGTTTAGTTTTTAATTCTAAAACTATATCAATGATATAGTTTAATTAAGGTGTTATTGAACTGGTTCCTTCTGGTGAGTGCACAATATGAGAATAATTAGGAGCAGGACAACTAGGTGATGATTTAAATGTTAAACACAATTAATTAGCTTAGAGAATCATTAATTAGCTTAATAATCCTAATTATTTTTGATCACAGCGTTCGATACGAAATAAAAGAGGACATCGAATACTGCTTAATGAGAGAAAATACAAATGCACAAATTTTAAATTTTTAAAAGTAAATTTTTAAGGATTGAGGTTAAAATGCAAATTTTAACAGTTTAATGGCTCAAATAAAATAGAGGGTACCCAAAAGTTCGGTCAGTAAATATCAAGGTACTAATGTATATCTCTCTCAAGGGTTAAGCTTAACTCAATTTAAGAGTGAAAGCTAAAATGATGAAAGATGACAATCAAGGGTAATAAAGGATAGAACTTAAACTAATCTTTGGATACATAATCACCACCAAAGACCAATCTAGTGAGAACTTAAGCTTGTTCAAGGATATAGATACACCACCAGGAATAAGTTTAGGGT
>NCQT01151557.1:15122-26282 GCA_002740465.1 Stenocereus thurberi | reverse complement strand
AGGGGGGTGGCTAGCTTTAGGTGGCAGCTAAAGAGATCAAGAAGGATGTTAACTTAGGTAGTAATATTCGACAAGAGGGACCTAGTATCAATGGTGCAAAGGTCAGTGGACTCCCATTTGGATCAATACTTGGATTCAGGTTGATAAGGTTTCGAGGATTTGAAAGCTTAAAGGTACATCGCCTAGATTTCAAGTGATATACAGATATCTCTTAGATCTTAATACCTCACGATCCTTTGTCGTTGTTCCTGAAGTTGTGTTATGATAATGCTCTCTTGAAATTTGGCATCGCTCTCAACCTCATAACATCACTTGTAATGCTTCCATAAGGTCCATGCAGCAGACAGATACATGTATGCTTAACTCACTTCTTCAATTTCTTACCAACATACTCTGTGATGTGTCAATAAGTGCCTCAGTGTTCAATTCCAATAGTGATTGTACTTATTATGCTTCTCCAATGATTATTTGTCGCTCAAAATCTTATTTACTCCTGACGATAATATAAATTATGACTTCTAGAGTCTCCCACATTCAAAAACAACAAACCCATTGATATATTTGGTATATCCTCAAGCCTCTTTCTTACGGTTTCACTTTTATAGATTATCGTCTTTTTCCTGATTCTTATTAGTCCCAAGGGACTTGCTTATCAAAGTATCTGATGCTCCACAAAGCATAATCTTCCCCACATAAGTTATTTTGCTTAATCTTATGAGTATTGCTGAGTCCCTCAATACCCATGACCTGACTCGGCTTAATAGGAGAAACTATTGATATCGTCTCCTTAGAACCTCTCAATTTTCAACCTAAGCTTCTATACATAATTAAACTTGTTCACTACATTTTGACATTTTCTTACACTACCCGTAGAAACATCTGAAAATATTTCTAAATGTTGCTGTTTGCGGGTCTGCATTATGAAAAGATCATGATGTCCATTAAAACTTTTATTGGGGAGACGGAGTATGATTCACATAATAAGGTTCCTAAATCCTCAAAATTGCGTAATTCCAGAGCCTGTTGAAAGCAAACTCCTCTAGCTATCACTAAACCAATCACGAATTTTTGATGCGCCAATTGATACCAATTTCCCCCAAAGTAATCCTTGTTTTGGGTCTGTTGATAGCTCAATAATCGCATATTTGCAATCTTTTCTTCGCAGAACCATGCATCGAAATCACTCTTTAACTTATATGGATTAGCATAAACATCTTGATGTTCATTACCAATGTCAAAGGTCACAGAATCTCATTTAAAACAATCAAAACCCACCATTACATCCTAAACCACTTCAAAAGTACCTGTGTCTAAAAGCCTTCTAAGATATGCTGCCCAACATCGATCAATGGTAATCTCCAGGTGCCTATAGATTTTGATTTACCTCAGAATAAGGGTAGTCACTATCGATCTTACCACACTATAGAATGAGGAATCTCTAAAAGAACTCTCCCCCACACATTCCCGATATTTTATATGTCTATCTTGTCTAAATTGAGGTGTACTTGTTTATATGATCTGGGTCAAAGACCCAGATTTTAAAACGTCCCCTAACATTCCAAGCATAAATATCCTTCATATTTTTCTGCCTTTGTTACCGCTAACCATGGATCTAAGGTATAATGACTTGTCTGCACCTAGCAGTTGATAGCCTACATAGGTTCACATCGTCCACATGCACCTTAACAACAATACCTTCTTTGTGTGACATCTTATCTTGACCCATAAAATTAATAGAAGATCAATTTAGACCATATAAGCTGTTGAATTGCCTAATAGGAATCCTTATGATTATTGTAAAGCATTCATGACACTGTAATAGGCCCTCTGCATTCCCATTTCTACAACTTTGCGATGGATATTTCCTAATAATCCAACCTATGAATATCACTGCAAAGTACATTCTTTCCGTCTCCCATGTATAACATAATCCAGCACCATATTAGATCATATAAGTGTTTACAGACTTTACCTTCTTGCAAGACTTTACCTTCTTGCAATAGTTAAAACCTCACGACTTCCAGACATTAAGTATTCCTCACATCATAATAAACCAATTCTATAGGTTGAAAGTCTCCTACAAGCAACCCAAAATTCCACAAAATTTGCTATGAGCGTAATGTACTTCTCTGAAATACATACATCACTACGAAGTTGACTAAATGTATCCTTGCTCTAGTTTAATAATTATTTAACTATACCATTGATCCTATTATCGAAAGATTCAGGCTAGGGAAATGTTTCCTAAAACATCCCCATGATGCACTAGTACATATGAATTTCTAGTTGCCCATTCATCTCACTAATCCAGCCTATCTCATAGGCATCCTCCTAGCTCCCAGTGATGCTAACCTGGCTCTGATATCACAACTGTAATACCCCTAATTGCTAATGTCTGATTACTCAAGCTTAACTACTTATTTATTGTTAATTTGCAGCGGAAGATTTTTGATCTGATTAGAGGCATCACCGCCGTTCCGGGATGGAACAAGGCCATCTAATTTACTAAACCTTTGGAATCACTCGAAATACATATATGCCTCTTCATACTGTTTGTCCCCCTTGTGTGATAACTTGATGTATCAATGCTAGGCATTATTATCTTCAGATTTCAAAAGAATAGCCACACACAATCTTCAAGTTACTAACCTATCAGCACTGTGAGCGCTGACTAGCTAGCGATCAGTAAAGGTCCCTTGTTTTGCTGCTTTCTGGTTTCTTAGGAGGTTGACTATTCACTTCTTCACATACCTAAAATAGAAAACATAGAAATAGTCGAACGGTGAGTCGAAGCCCAATACGTACAGCCCCATGCAGTAAAGTAAATTTTATGTGAAATTAGTTGGGCCGGCCGCATTTCAAAATATTTTGTTTTGCAAACAAGAGAGAGAGAATGTATAAGTAAAATTGATTTGCTGATTCTTATCCGAAAGTGGACCCCTTGGTTGATGTATATCTTGAAACGATCGTACTTTAGGTGCTCACCCCCCAGGCCGATCGAGAAGCCTGAGTTTACACCGCGCACGGGTATATTGGTCGGCATAAGCCTTGATAATTGATGGGCATAAGCCCTGATGATAATTGGCGGGGCCACTTATTTATGTGACAAAATATTGAGAAATTTGTTCATCAAATGAATCTTGTATTAATTTTTCATTGCTGAAAACACTATGAGTTTTTAAAGAACATAGGCAATGTACGTACCTGGTCTTTAAAATTCTCTCTCCTTTATAATGAAGAATGTGCATTGGCAGCTTGAAGCGACAGATGTGGCCTCATTCCTGCTTAAGGGATGTTATAAATATATAAGGAAGTAATGATGTTATCATCATATGATTCCCATAATTGGTATAAATTTAATACTTATCGCTATTTTTTTAAACTAGTAGTGTTAATACCATTGTGGGCCATTGTCATTAATATTTTTGTGGTTATTGCACAATTTGAATTATGGCCATTTTTATTCAAATTAGTGTTAATGTTTTTGGTACAATTACTAGTTCCTTTCATCACTGCCCTATGGCGACAAATAACATAACAACAACGACAGTTGCTACTATGACCATAACTCTAGAACTTTCTGTAATAACTTCCGTCAAGACATGAGCTCTTTTCCTAAAAACGTAACGTAATGAACTCATATAATCACATTTCATCAACCATTATATTCCTAACATACATATTTAGAATTCATAATTCACAAAGTGTATATCCAAAATTCATAAACTTGATCGCAAATATATGTATATTCTTAAGTAAAATTGTCACAATGTTGTCCATCCTCAATCGTTCACAATAATCAAGACATTAACCGAACTTCAGCATAAATTCATCAGGCAGATCTAACCTCATATTCATAACTTCGAAACCATAGTGGATGGATTCATATCATAATTAACAAGTCACGATACCTCAATCAGTCAAACATCACAATTGCACATAAAATTATACAATTAGCTTCTACCGATTGACATTAGTATATTAATATACTAAATCATAAAGCGTCAAATGCAAATCTTTAGGTCATGAAATCAAGAATTACTCACCTTAAATTTGCTCCAAAACTAAAACCTTAATCTCTTTTTCCTCCTCCTTTTCCTCCTTCCTTTCTCTCTCCTTTCTCTCCTTTCTCTCTCGTCCCTTTTTCTTTCTCTCTCCTCTCTCTTCTTTCTCTCTCTTCTCTTCTTCTCTCTCTCTCCTCTCTTCCCCCTCTTCCTCAGCCATGTGTGTGTGTGTGTGACGTGGAACCCCCCTGCATATATATAGGGCAAAAAGGAAGAAAAATCTTATTTTTTTTCTGGTCAAACCACCATTGACCGGTCAAACCGAACTGACTTTGACCGTTGACCTTTTTTTTAACACACCATTGAATTAATATTTTTGGATAAAGTTAGTGGAAAAGATTTTTAAAACTTTAGATATAAAATTTTGAGAGACACTTCCATGTTAACAGATGTTCAATTATTCATTAGTGGTTTAATGAATTATTTGAGGAGTAATCAAAAATTCATTTCGAGGCCATTCTGTCGATTCAATCTGCAACATACAAATATACATGCGCATAAAAAAAAAAAAGTTGAATTGAAACAGAAAAATGCTGGATTGAAATGCGGGGCCCAACTTGATTAATTCGTAATTATGATGGTTTAATGTAATTAATATGAATGTTAGGGTCAGGCAGTTACAAGCATACTGGGAATTACTATCTAGAATTGAAATTGTATGCTAAACTGATATGGGCTATACGGCTCAACACAAAAAGTTATGCGATGATGAATAGGAAGGAAGCCATCTTGAACGGATGTTAAGTAACCATTCTTGTCTTTATCTTACCGATCATTATCAACAAAGGTATCCAACATGTTCTTTCCTAACATAAGACATCCTGAGTCATGGGTGCTCCCTTCATGAATAAGTTTACGAGCATCACCAATATTTTTTCATTTCATTTAGGAGCCGAAGTAGTGCATCGTCAAGTTACAGTACGTGATGGGTTTTGAAGTAGTGAGCAAGCCATCCATAAAGGTAATGGCCCAAAAAGAATGACCGAAATAGGAAGGATTTGCAGCATTGGTAATCCCATTTAGACTACAATAAATGTTTGGTAACACAAGAATTACTGAACTAAAGGTGCAGCCAGATGCAATTAAGCTGGCCATCTCAAAGGCTCCCGAATGAATGAATCTCTCCCCAGTCTCGGGAACTACAAACACACAAAGCCAACATGCTAGGAATGTAGCCAAATAAGTTCTCTTCCTCTTTAGGAGACCCAAGGCTTTTGAAAAAGCTTAATTCATCTCAACTCCTGTGAATATCTTGAGCTTGAATTTGGTCACTATGGTTATGAGTCTTCATAGGAGTCAAATTGTGATGGTGAGAGTGCATCGGCGGGTTATGAAAGAATCTTCGCTTGCACCAAAAATCAATCCCAACTTTAACTCTAACTCCTTTCTCACAATTATTATCTTGTTTAATCTTCCAAAACCAGAAACAAGAATCTACAAGAAGATGAAATGTCCTTTTGATCTTACTTATCCTGACAGTTGAAAATTTAAATTCCAGGGACAATCTCATCGTATATCTTACCATTAATTAGTAGGCCACCAAGTCTATGTAAATTCCACAAAGATATGAAATTTTCCCAGTCACAGTATGAAGAGTATTGGTGGTAGGGCACCAGCTCTTTCAAAAAGCACGAAGAATATGAACATTGTGACTATAGAAGTAAAGTGAAGCATAAATTACTTGATATAGTGAACAAATCTTCTAGCGCTGCTTAAAGCAAGAGAGACATGCTCTGTTCATTCCTAATACAGGTGTATGTAGCCAAGCTCTCCATAAAACAACATGTTCGTTCCCTATCGAGTCTTCTCGAATATGATTTGCCGCCCAAACATAGCCTGGGAAACTTAGTAATCAAGTTCGATTCAACATGGTGCATACTATGAAGTAAATAGGTGATTGAATCACCCTCTATGCCTTTCTCTACTCAAATTGATAACTTTAGAGGAAAGGGAATTGGCTCTATAGCAGGCACTTGATTAACTTTTGGCCTACGCAAACAACGATGAATAAGCAAGGAAGTCCCTGATTCATAACTTTTAAGAATTCACTAAAGCTCTTTGGACTAGTCAGCAAGGGGACACAAGACAAATGCCTCAAGAATAGGCCTCCTAAGAGGAGCCGATGCCTAAATAAGAGGATTTCAAAAGATGATGATTCTCAAGCTACACCTGCCCGGGGTAGCATCCTAGTCATCTTACGGGCACCGCCATACTATCCAATAGGACCTTCGAGAGTAACTAAGAAGTCTAGTTGAGTTAACCACAATTGTAAACCAGGTAACCATAAACTTGCTCTACAAGGGGGTTCATGAAGGTGAAATATCTATATCCCAGCCCTTGGTTGACCTAATGATCATCAAGTTGACAATAACCAACTATGAAGTAGGGTGCTAGTAGATAGTAGAAGCTCTATAAATGTCATGTTTCATGATTGCTTTATCAAGCTTGCTCTGTAAGCAACAGCATTTCTTGTCATGGGAATTATATGCTGCACTATATACTGAAAGGGTATTATCAAATCATTCATTATGGCCGGGACCTAGAAAGGGAAGACTCACCAGGTGTTTATAGATTATACCATCATGGATGTACCTTCTGCTTATAAGGTAATCGTAGGAAGGCCACTCCTATACTCTCTTAGAGCTACACTCTCTATCTACAACCTAGAGACGTAGTATCTAGTGGTTAACTATTGTGTAGTAAGAATTATGGTAGATCATAGGAGTGCAAGGAACTGTTGTATAACTAACATAAATGCTACAGTGCCTCATTTAAAACACAAAGTAGGAGAGCCATTAAAGAGCAATAAAAGATAAGCTCAGAAATAAACAGAGGTCAACATGATCTTAGTTTCTGACCTTAACAATAGTGATGAAAAGAAACCTAGGCCCAATCCTAAGGGTCAACTAGTAAGAAGTATTCCCAGATAGTGCAAATTGGTGTAGACATGGATCTAGCCTTTTAAGAATCACTAATACCCTTGGTGCCACTAATACCTTTGCTCAGACAACATGCCGATGTGTTTAGTTATATAGCATAATAGATGCCAGGCATAGACCCTAAGATTGCGGTTAACAACTTGGTCATAAACACTCAAGTAAAGCCTATGAAGCAGAGAAAGAGACACTTTTCTCCTGATAGAAACTAGCTAGTGTTAGCTGAATGTCGAATTCATGAAAGAATGCTACTATCTTGACTGATTGGCAAATGCAGTAATGGTAAAAAAATCCAATAGTTTATGAAGAATGTGTATAGACTACACACGTCTCAATAAGGCCTGTCCTAAAGATTGCTTCCCAATCCAATAAATAGATCAAATAATATACTCAACATGGTGTGATTTATGGGCCTAGTCTAGCTTTCATCAAATACCAATATCAGAGTAAGATCAAAAGCATACAACCTTCATCATACACCAGTATTGATACTATTATAAGGACATGCCATGTAGCTGAAGAATTCTAGTGCTACATATCAGAGGCTGGTTAACTAGATTTTTAAGGAGCAGATATGCATAAACATGGAAGTGTACATAGGTGATATGATCATTAAGTGCAAGACTTCAAATCAACAGCTTCAAGATCTACAGGAGACTTTCAATACCGTGAGGAGGTTTGGTATAAAGCTGAACCCCAAAAAGTTTGGGGTATTAGCTAGCGAATTTCTATGCATTAGCATAAATAAAAGTCAAATTGAAGAAAATCTTAAGAAAGTAATAATATTTTAAAAAACATGCCATGAACTCCTAAAACTGTGAAAGAAGTTTCGAAACTGACCAGCTGCATGGCAATCTTTGGATGATTCGTTTCTAAATCTGCACAAGTAGTGCCTTCGATTCTTCAAGTGCTTGAGGTCAATGAAAGATGTTAGATGGACTAAAGAAGTGGAGGAAGCCTTTAAGTAACTCAAATAATAGCTATCTACCAAGCCCTAGGAAAAATCATTACATGAACTTATCAATATCATAAGTCCTTATAACTGAGTGCAGTCTTAGCAAAGTAGGATCGTAGGAAAAGGATTCTTGTCTCCTTTATTAGTGATTTCCTGATAGGTCTAGACCTACTTATCCAAAGGTAGAGAAATTATCTTTGACATCGATCATGGAAGTAAGAAAAAATGAGACCTTACTTTGAGACACACGTGGTGAAAATCTTGACAGATGAACTGCGAAAGAAGATGATGTAGAAGTATGACTGTTCGAAAAGGATGCTACTCTAGGTAGTAGAGCTTTCAAGGTTTGATATAGAATACATACCTAGAACAACAATTAAGTCACATTCTATATTCGACTTTCTGGTAGGCTATATGTTCAAGGACAAAGCCTTAGAGTAAGAACTACACTGATGGGCAGTCAATACAGATGGATCCTCCATACAGAATGGGTCTAAGGCTAGACTAATCCTAATCTCTCCAGAGGAGAGGAATTTAAGTTTTTCCTGGGGTTTGCATTCCTAGCCACAACTAATGAGGCAGAATATAAAGTCAACATAGTAGGCCTAGAAATATGTAAAACCCTAGAGGCCAACAATGTAAGGTTTTATAGTGACTCACACATGGTGATTAGTCAAGTCAAGGATAGAAGCTAAAGGATGCCAAATCATCAAATACCTAGCCAAGGCCAAATAATCCATCAAAGACATCCCAAAGTTTGAGATAACTCACTTAAGAAGATTAGACAACCACCAAGCAGACCTATTAAGTAAGTTAGCAAGTTCAGCATAAACTGATTCTATAAGATCAGTTTGCCATGAAGTCATGAGACACAGAAGCATAGATCTAAAGGAGATTAGTGTGATATATGTCGATAACTCTTGGATGGCGCTAACCCAAATAACCCAATAAAAGCTAAAAAGCTTAGAGAAAAAGCAGTATGGCATTCCGGCTTCCAAAGAGCATTATATAAGAGAGGATATGCAAGACTCCTAATAAAGCGTGTGACCAAGAAAAAAGCGAAACATATCCTAGAGGACATCCATAAGGGGGATTGCTGATCGTAAGTAGAGGGTAGAGTGCCAGCGGGAAAAGTGTTGAGAGTAGATTCTATTGGGTTGTCTTGCTAAGAAATACACTAGTGTGCCAAACGTCAATTTTACCTCTCAAAGATACCTACACCTTCCACTAATCTCTATATAATTGTGAAGGCAATCCCCTGTAGCAGTTGGGCCATGGACATCCCAAGTCAATTTCCTTAAGCCATGAGACAAAAAATTACATGCAAATGACAGTTGACTACTTTATAAAGTGTGTATAAGTTGAACCAGTGGCCAGAATCACAAAGCAAGAAGATATAGACTTCTTGTGGAAAGATCTACTTACAAGGCATTAACTTTCTAGGTTTATCATGGTGGATGATGTGAGGAAATTTATTAGCTAAAGGATGAAGGAACAGTATAAAGACATAAGCATTTCCCTCAACAACTTCAGTTATAAGACCTTAGGCTAATGGATAGGGAGAAGCTACAAACAAGCCGATAATCTAGGGCTCGAGGAAGAAGACTGAGAATGCTAAAGGAATTTAGGCAGATGAAATACTAGATGTTCAACTTGAAATGATGATATTTTATACCCTTTTATTATGTAATAATTGCTCAATATAAATTATTAAATTAGAATTTTAATATTATTTTATTTAGTTTGTAGGAATTGGAAAAACTTAACAAACTAATAAACAATGCTAAGGAGCAGCTTTGGATCAGTGTAAAAAGAAGAAGGAAAGATCGACCCAAGATCATGAGCCCAACTGCTTTCTTCCCCCTTTTACCTGCTGTTCGGCCCAAGTGCTCCCCCATCGTCTCATTTTCTCCTTTTCCTCTCCTTGGGTCGGCCCACACGCTTTCCCTTTTTCCCTCTTCCCTTACTTCTTTTTCTCGCTGGGCCGACTCTTTCTTTTCCTTTCCCTGGCTTAGTTCGGTCTCTTCTTCTCCCAGCCTGCCCTTCTTCTTTTTTCTCACACGTGCCTGACACATGAAGCCCATCCAGCAGCTCGCTCCTGTCCTTTCTTCTACATCATCTTTGGTTTAGGGAACCCAAAAGCAAGAAAAGCAGAGGAGCAAAACAGACCTGAGCCCTTCTTCTTCCTCATCATAACTGCAGCCCTTCTTCTCCTTCATCTTCCTCCATCAATTTGACATCTGTTACTCATTCAGTATACTCACTTCTCCTCCGTCAATTCTGAGCTTGGCTGTTACAAACAAAAACTTCGGGGCCATGAATTCAAATTTAATTT
Organism: Stenocereus thurberi; assembly: GCA_002740465.1. Taxonomy (NCBI): domain Eukaryota; kingdom Viridiplantae; phylum Streptophyta; class Magnoliopsida; order Caryophyllales; family Cactaceae; genus Stenocereus; species Stenocereus thurberi. The sequence continues at coordinate 15,992 of NCQT01151557.1, read as the reverse complement.
AGAATTAATAGGGGCAATCAAGAGGAAGTTGGGCAGCGTTCTTCGAGGCCTTCAAGAAGACGGTTAAAAACAGAGTAGGGGGCGAGTAGATTAACACAGAGAGGGTAGCAAATTAGGTTAAAGTACTGATTCGAATACGAGCTTTCATTTCTTTTGTTTTTTAGATTCAGAGTCATAGCCTAGAGGAGTAGTTGGGTTTGTTTTCGATCTTTTTGTGTTCATCAGTTCTTCTTTTTCAAGATTCAGTTCTGTATGTTAGTTCACGAAATCAATTTGATTGAGGCTAGCTTGTTGAATCTGTGCATGATGTTAGAATCTTCGTGTTGCTAATCCCCAATTCAGTTCCTAAGTTGTCACTCAAAATCCCAGGCAAAGTGTTTCAAATTTCTAGCTCTATGTCTCCCAATTCTGGCTAATTGAAGAATTGGGTTAAAGATTTTAGCTAACCGCTTGTTGCTCTGGATTAAATTACTCTGGTCATATGCTCTGTTATGATGCACTTTGATTTTCTTTGGTTCCCTGCCAGTAATGTTCTCAATCTTTCCATTTTATAATGAATTATTGCAATAAGTGTAATTAGTCTCAAGTTAGAAATTAATTATTTTAGAGTGCTTTATTATTTAGTTTATTTAGTCATTAGGTTGATATGAACCCATGTGATTTGTTAGATCTAGAATGTTAGAACACTAAATAAAATTTATTTTGTTTAGCAAGTAGCATTACTAGAATAAGTGTGGCATTTAGCAATCCAATTTTGACCCATTCCTGAGGATCGACACCCATAATTAATACAGCGATAAACCATATACTTACGGGAATTCACAATACGTTTTTGGCGCCGTTGCCGGAGATGAGTTGTGAAAGTAGGTT
>NCQT01151507.1:0-13709 GCA_002740465.1 Stenocereus thurberi | reverse complement strand
TACATATGTATATACATGTATGTGTGTGTGTGTGTATGCATGTTTGTGTGTGTATATGTAGGCGGCACGTCTGGCGCAAGGAACGAGCCTATTCCTTGCCAGGCCTATCCTGGTCTAAACCCTAGGCTGAATTCAATTGAGGTGGATGGTTTTTGATTGCTAAACTACTATTAAGTTACAAGTTTTTTTTTTATTGTTCATGAATTGATTGGATTTCAATAGATGAATCCCGTGCATATTGTGGCTCACTGGGAAGTAGGTGGATGATTTAAAATTGGCTATGCTCATTTGGGATTGAAATTGAGTTAATTTCGAGGTTTGTTATGGGTGATGCTGTTAGAATAAGTCACACAACAAGTGTTGGACTGTTGGACTGCAAAGTGTTACTTGTTGTATCTTTATCTTTAGTTCACTACATTAGCTAATGTAAATTTATAATCACATCGTTTATGCCGGTGTAGGCTTTTTGTTGTTTTCTTTCTTGTTATTACTACAATCTGGTTGCAGCATCTTACTAAATTTGGTGGTGGTTTTATTGCCCTTTTGATTCATGTGTGCTGTTTGTTTATGTCGTGGGCTAAATTCTATTCCAAACTGTTGCAATCTTACCTGTTCTACGTTGCTTGTGTGTTATGGGTCTCGTACTGAATGATTTATGAACTAGGAGTTGTTGCTGTTCAATATCGCTTGCTTCGCTTTGACCATGCCCAACCATTTTCGTATTGAAGTTTTTGAATGATTGGATTCCTCAGGTAATTAGCTTAAAGGTCGCTTAAACAAGCAATGTCCACCTTTAGGCATTGACCACGAAGCTCAGGGAACTTGCCATATCTAAGCAATTCTTAGACATACTTGTCAACGCACACCTTTAGGCACATTACAATGACCAAAGCAATGACCTGATTACGTAAACAAGCAACTTCAATGTTCAATAATCCCCTCATTGTTTCCAATGATTGTTTAAGTGAGCTATTCAATTGGAAAGCAATGTGAATTACAAATAAATATGTTTGCAATGTGCCTAAAGGTGTGCGTTGACAAGTATGTCTAAGAATTGCTTAGATATGGCAAGTTCCCTGAGCTTCGTGGTCAATAATGACTGTTAGGCCATTCGTTTGACAAGAGTGCTTTTAAGTGAAACAAATTACGAGTAATTGCAATCTAGCAGCTTTTAAAGTAAGTTTTAATCCTGCTTCCTCTAGAAATTGAATGCTTACTTCACCATTAACTCATATAGGAGCATGCTTTGTCAAAATGAGTGGTTATTTGCTTTTCAAAAGTCAACTTGATGTTAGGAAGGCATTTTAGCATTCTTCACAACCGAAATACCATTATTGTGATTTAATGAGAAAGATGCAAAACATGTTTAATGTGAGATGCATTTGAAATGTTTTTAGCGAAGGGGATAGTGTTAGTGATTTCCTAGGGAGCAAAATCAGATGTGAGAACCCCAAAGGATGATAAAGAGGCTAAGGCATAAGTTTAGGGAGTTGAGCTGATAAGCGAGAACCCTAATTTTTAGGGAGAAGCCCAAAAGCAGGAACCCTAGAGGACCCTAACGAGAGTAAGACACAAGTTTAGGGATCAGTCTTGGTATGCGAGAGCCCTAATTCCTAGGGAGTTGGCCCAAAAGTGGGAATCCCAGACGATCCTGACAAAGATAAATGCTCAATGATTATAAGAGGCCCTTGGCACATCATGAGCCGTGAGTTATGAAACTTACTTGAATAGAGCCCTAATGTGTGAATTCGATGCCTAAAAAATGTGTTCTTACACCATTATGTGTTGATAACTCCTCATTTGAGGATTATGCTAGCACAAATGTTTAGAGATACGCATTTATCCATTATAAAAGCTTGCATGGAGATTCAAATGACTTCCCTATGAAGGGATTGTTTCTTTCAAATTGCTTAATGTGCCTCAAGAGAAGGTCCTCGCCCGCCCATGTATTTATTCCATTTTCTTACAAAATGAATTTCAGTTGATAATTCCAACCAAACTCCTTGATGTTAGGTGCCCATATCAGAACTGGATGGACTATTGTTCTCAATGCCTGGATTTTAGCAAGAGGCATCTTGCTACTAACTTCACTATTTGTATTATGTGATGTTAAGCAGGGGTAATATGGAGTTCTTACTACTAAGTCACAAGAGTCATAGGGTGGGCAAGTTGAGAGCTCTTGCGCGTGGAATAGAAGAAGAGAAGGGATGCTATTTGAATTATGAAGTTATTGAGGTATTGATGAATATGGGAGACCTTATATATTTGTTATGTGATATTAAATATCAAAATATGCATGATTACTACTTAAAAGTATTACGTGCAACTGTTTTTTTTTTTTTTTGCTCTTGGGGCTAAGAATCACTCACTAAGTGTACGGTACCTCATCGCCTATCAGTTTCCCTTTCCCCCAAGTTGTTGAAAAGATAAGTAGAAGTCAAGTCAAAGCCAACTCAGAGTCTCCCTATTGCATTAGAAAAAGATGTTATATGTATATAAATGTTAATTCAAGATTTGAATAATGTAATGTCATGTATTCTTACGTTCTTAGGCATATGTAAGTTAATTACTATAGTTTATGTAATATAAATTGACTAGAAGTCGTTGTAAATCGCATATAAGCTAACATCTAAATAGTCAGTCCTTTAGTTGGTTAAAGTTGAGCTTTGTTTTTGGTATGTAAACCTAGTGCTCCAGGCCCGTGAACCGTTAAGCTGTATCTTTTATTTCTTTCTTTTATATAGCTTTATAGCTTACATACTCTAGGTTTGTGGCCGTAGAGATGTGATCTTTAGCATGTAGCCATCGAGTTGTGGAATATATTCTTTATGTTTATTGTTACAAGTACCTAATGTAAGGCTTTAAGCCTGAGTTATGTCAGTTCTTAGGAAAAACTCTATCCATTTGCTCTAAAATTGAAGGAATCACTAACACTTCTAACCCTATGGGGGTAGGGGTGTTACAGATGGTTTCAGGGCAAGGGCAAGATCCTGTGACCGCAGGCCGCAACATGAGTCTTACATTTCACATAGCCGTCTAAGTATTTCTTGAGTGATAACATGATCTATGATGTGCTTTTGGGTGTATATGTGTTTCTGGTGTGCTTGTTGATGTGATTGATTGATTGTTATGTGATATAAATTAATTGGTTGAAAAAGTGAGTTACTTACTAGAATGTAAGCTAAATCACTTCCATTGCCTTGAATTAGCTAAATTGTTGCTCCTTTAGTGATTGTCTTTGCACATGCACTATTGACGATTTAGTATAAGGTACACTTAGTGTTAAACCCAAAAGGTCGGTAATAGTTAACTCCAAGTCTACCCTTTGCCCTTATGTGCAATTGTCTCCTCAGGCCCTATAATGGAGTAACAAATATACTTAGAAGCTGGTAGAGAGGGGAAGAAGCTGTTAAACTATTTTTCACATCTAAAACTTAGAGATTTTAGAATTTTAGAGTCTTTTTCAATTATCAAGTTTGGTTTTGCTATTACATCTAAAACCTTGCATTCGCCTTATGATAATGAATAAGTCTGGTTCTATGAGCATGAGTTTTTATGCATAACCAAATTTTTTTGGGTGTCTGCATGCCAAGATGCATACGTTACTGGATGTGTTAATGATGAACTGCTAGCAAGTGATTAAAGATTACTTGTCACGATTGGAAGTCCTTTTAAGTGGTACCCCTCCTATACGAACTCTTAATTGTTTAAGGAAAATAAGTGGTGTTTCCAGATGCATGCATTTAAATTTGGATAATAAATATATAGTCTTCTTGACTCAATAAGTGTTATTCTTAGCATTCTGCATGCTTGTTATCATTACTTATATGTGGTCATGATCTAGGCTTGCTGCTTACATTGGAAGTGTTTCCTGCTTCCCCTCATGCAACTACCATTGTTCACAAATCAAATAGGTGTTATGCTTGCTGTCGTACGTGATGTTAATATTGTTATGGGATTGGTTGTGTCCTAGCTATTTCAAACCCCAATACACCTAGAAAGGAAACAAAAGGAAAAACATGAGAGATTGTGGAATTGTCGGACCACGTATGTCACCTCCTGGGGTGATGATCCATACCTTCCCAGAACTTTCTTATGCATTAACACCAAGTGCAGAAGCAAGAATGCTCCATAGTAGAAGTTTGAACCTCCCCTTCTACACTGCGATTTCCTAAGACTCATATGATCACTTTATAAGATAAATGTGTCATAAAGCCACGATGTATATCCGTAAGGCTGTTAAAGATTGTTAGCTTATCGATGGCTAGCTTATAGTAATTTTAGATAAGCCTCAAGGCATACCTTTAATCCTAAGTGGCAATTGAGGGTTGCACTCATGTGTACTAATCTAGATGTCCTTCCGAAGGACGCTATTGCGAAATTGTATGTTTTAAAGCATAACCCCAACATTATGTACAATGGAAAGGCCATGTAACTTATATAGCTATTTGAATTCGTTATGCATGGCCATTTATGTGTTTTATGAATGAATAGTATAATAATTATACTTCTTGGAGTTGCTTGTCCTTAGTATTGGTTAAGCAAGTGGTTGGGTTAGTTAAGTGATTTAACTTATGCAATTCATTGTTCAGTATGATCTCTGATTCGTTATTTGCACTCCATGAATTCTTTATCTCATACTATAGTTCGGATAGCTGGATACACATGTATTTAATACATGATGTGGTAACTATAAGAGTTGCATTCGCACATTCTTGCCCTTGTGTTTTATGCTTGATCGGGTGGCATACTAGTGTGCCCATGCTTATAGTTAAATTCTTGACTCAAAGGTTTATGAGTGAGTGTCCGTATAATAATCTTTAGTATGAACCAACTAAACACCTTGGCATGATATAACTAAGCTATTTTGTGCAATTCCTTGAGCTATAAGGGTAAAGTGGGCCGTGATAGTTTTCAATGGAAATTCTAGAGTTGTGCTACGTTGGCCATTATACTTGCTGCCATTACTATTTTAACATGTCATGATTGTTGTATGTGGCCCCATCTCTATTTTGAACACCTTCATATTAGGTCATCATGCTGCCATTTTACATATTACCACTATTATGCTTCAAATCTAGTATCGTTGTTTACATGTCTATGAGCATAACCATTTATTGTATGTATATACAACTTAGAAGTGACTGGTCCCCATTTTATTGTATTTATATACAACTTAGAAGTGATTGGTTCCAAATGGGGACCCTAGGGTAGGTCTTTCCACTATCAAAGTTATCGCGATTACCTTGTCTGCTGGCCTTTTTAACTACCCATTTATGTCCAAAATATCCCACTTTGCTAAATCCAATTGTCAAGTTATTAATGTAGAAGCTCTAAATAAATACTCAGTTCCTTCCTAATGAAAACCTCAAGTCTCTTGGTAGCAATCTCCAGGTGACACCACCTTATCTTGTTAATTAGAACTCATGGAATGATAGTTAACCTATATAAGGGCGTTGCTAGGCACGTGAATTATGTGTAGAACCTATTGCAACCAATAAACAAAATTTCTCACCTCCCTTACGCAACTTGTATACAACCTATACTGCACTTTCACTACCCATCGGCCCACATTCTTGTCAGGTAGCTTTTCCCAAGTCATTTCCTTGTATGATAATTGGTAGTTGTAAATGACATCCTTTTGTTAGTTGTTTGTTATGTACATGTTAGACTGATTAATGTTGCTTATGATTCTTGCGCTTAGGAATGCTGAGTTGCTGATTCTATGCAATGTCATTGTACTAATGTAATGCTACGTAATGCTATGTGATGCCTTTATTACTCTAATGTGCTATAGAAGCTTCCAAGTTAACTAACTTGATTCTAAAGTGATTTAATTTCATGCTTTAGAACGAAGTTGAATCAACTAACTACCTATATACGACCTTGATTCGTTCTGTTTGGGTTGCGCCACTTGAAAAGCGTTTAGATTTCAATTCATATCGGGGCATAGACATAGAATTATGGGTAGTATTTCTTAGATAAAAAGTTGAAAGCCTTCATTTTAAACAAGTCGATATGGTGATCCATACGAACCTATTTGCTACTGTTCTATCCGATTCGCCCCCGACACCTTAATAGAGTGAGTAGATGCCTGAAGAGGATTGGTGAAGGGAAGACTAGATACCGTAAACTTCTTTCTCTGATTTAAAGATATAATTAAATTTAAGGTAAGATTTTAGATTCCATTGTATGTGTAGTTGTGTCATGTGTATGTAAGCGTTGCGTTTTACAGTACCAATAGATTATCGAATTTTAGGGCCAAAATTCTTTTTTTTCAGGGAGGTGTAATCACCAAGGAATTTAGAACATAGGTAATTATTCAAATTAACAATTCCATTAACTATGTTTATTATATACGCTATGTCAGGATAATATTTATGTGCTAATTAAGAGTATTAATTTATGCGATCTGGTTTTTGAAATTTTCTCGATTAGTATATGATTGTGTGGAATTAGGAAAATAGGTTGAAACTGGATCGACTCGAGGTTGCGCGAGGTTAGAAAAGTCAAAATGAGGCTTGGTATAATTAGGCCAAACACATTTTGCAGCTAGAAACCAAAAAAAAGGGAAAAAGGGGGTGAATGCCCTTTCTACTGCATGCAGCACCCGAAGGGGGGGAAGGGCTTGAAACCCCTCTTCTATACTTCTTCTCGATTTGTAGTAAGAGATACCAGCAGATAGACAAAGTGGGGGGGAGACCACCGGCGGATGAGGTGGCCGACACTAGCAGTGGCCACCCCTTCAATGACTAGGTGCCACCGACTCGTCCGTAGGCAGTGCAAGAGATAGCAGTTGTGAAGGGATAGAGTCATGGGGTTGCCCATCATTCCAACAGCTATTCTGGCTGTTCGACGGTGCCAAATAAGAGGTGGAGCAGCAGGTAGCATGTTCGGAGTAAGGAACAAACCAATTCCATGCCAAGCCTCACTTGATCCAAACCCTAGGTCGGATTCAGTGGAGGTGGGTGGTTCTTAATTCCTAAACCACTTTTAATTTACAAGTTCTTATCAATTTTTTCATGAATTGATTAAATTTTAAGAGATGAATCTCGTGAGTATTGTTTTCATTGGGCTGTAGGTGGATGGTTTGAAATTGACTATGCTCATTTGGGATTTAAAATGAGTTAATTTTAAGGATTGTTATTGGTAGAGCTATTAGGAGGAAGTCTGGGAACAAGTGTTAAACTGTTGGAATGCAAAGTGTTATTTGTTGTATCTTTATCTTGAGTTTGCTGCACTAGCTAATTTAAATTTATGGTGATGTCGTTAAGGCCTAAGTAGTCTTGTTCTTGTGCTCTAACTTGTTAATTGCCAGAATCTGATTGTAGCATGCTGCTGAGTTAAGTTGTGGCTTTGTTAGCCTTTGATTCAAGTGTGTGCTATGTGTGTATATCATGGATTGATTTCTATGCGAAACTGTTGCAATCTTAGCTATTCTAGGTGGCTTGTGTGTTAAAGAGGGTGTATTGAATTATTTGTGAACTTGGAATTTTTTCAGTTGAATCTCACTCGATTTGCTTTAACCATGCCCAACCGTTTTTGCATTGAGATTTCCAAGTGATTGGATTCCTCAAGTAATTAGTTTAAAGGGAGCTTGTTTATTATAATGACCAAAGCAGTGTCCTGATTACTTAAACAAGTAACTCAAGTGTTTAATATTCCCTTGATTGTTTCCAGAGATTTCAGTTGAAAAGCAATGTGAATTATGAATAAATATGTTTGCAATATACTTGAAGGCATACGTTGACAAGTGTGTCTAGGAATTGCTTTGATATGGCAAGTTCCTTGAGGTTTGTGGCCAATAATGACTATTGGACCATTCATTTGACAAGAGTGCTTTTAAGTGAAACTAACCATGAGTAAGTTGCAACCTAGCAGCTTTTAAAACAAACCTTAATCTTGCTTCCTTTGAAAAGTGAATGCTTATATCATATACAAGAATGCTTTATAAAAAAGAGTGGTTATACTCTTTTCAAAATTCAACTTGATGTTGTGAAGGCATTTTAGCCTTCTTAACAGCAAAAATACCATTGTTGTGATTTAATGAGAAATTTGATGCAAAGTGTGTTCAATGTGATATGTATCTGAAATGTTTTAGGCTAAGAGAATAGTGCCAGCGATTTCCTAGGGAGCAGATCCAGATATTGGAACCCTAAAGGACCCTGCCAAGGCTAAGATATAAGTTTAGGGAGCTGACCTAATAAGTGGATGCCCTAATTCCTAAGGACCAAACCAGAAGTGGGAACCTTAGAGAACCTTGACGAGACTAGAACACAAGTTTAGGGATCATACCAAGTATGCGGGAAGCCTAATTCCTAGGGAGTAAACCCAGAAGTGGGAACCCTAGAAGCTTCTAACGAGGATAAACACTCATTAATTATGAGAGACCGTTGGGATATCATGAGCTCTGAGTTATGAAACTCACTTGAATAGACCACTAACGTGTGAATCCGATGCCCAAAAAATGCTTTCTTACTCCTCATGAATTGGGAACTCCATGTTTAAGAATTATGGTAGCGAACACATTTGGAAATGTGCATGTGTCCTTCATAAAGGCTTACAAGGAGATTCAAATGACTTCCCTATAAAGGCATTATTTCTTTTACAAATGCTTAACATGGTGCAAATGAAGGTCCTTGCCCACTTATATTTTGATTCCATTTTCTCACAAAAAGTATTGCAATAAATAATTCTAAATGAACTCTTTGATGTTAAGTGCTTATGTGTGAACTAAACGATGTACTATTCTCAATGCCTATATTTTAGCATAAGGCAGCTTGCTGTTAAGTACTGTGTGTGTATTGTATGATGTTAAGTAATTGTAATATGGGATTGTCACTTCTATGTTACAAGAGTCATAGGTTCATTAAGTTAAGAGCTTTTGTATGTGGAATAGAAGAAGGAAAGGGATGCCATTTGAATTTTGAAGGTTATTGAGATGTTAATGAATATGGGAGACCTTACATATTTGTTATGTGATATTAAATATCAAATTGTGTGTGATTGCAACTTAAAAGTATTATGTGCAACTATTTTGTTTTCTTGGGGCTGAGAATCACTGACTCAGCATGTGGTGGCTAATCCCCTCTCTATTTCCCTTTTCCCCTAGGTTGTTAAAAAGACAAGTAGAAGTTAAATCACGTAAGCTAAATTGAACGATCCTTATTGCATTCGAAAAAGATGTTATATGTATATACATGTTGATTCATGCTTTGAATAATGTAATGTCATATATTCTTATGTTCTTGAGAATATGTAAGTTAATTACTACAGTTCATGTAATGCATATTGACTAAAAGTTACTCTGAATGGTTGTGTTTGGCAAACCAGCTAACTAGTTAGTCCTTTACTTGGTTAAAGTTGAGTTTTGTTTTCGGGATGTAACCCTAGTACTCCAGGTGCGTGAATTGTTGAGCTGTATCTTTTATTTCTTTCTTTTATTTAACTTTATAGCATATGCACTCCCGGCGCGTGGCACGTAGAGATGTGGTCTCTGATGTGTAGTTGTTGAGTTGTAGAATATATTCTTTATATTTATGGCTACAAGTGCCTAATTTAAGGCTTTAAGCCTAAGTTATGGTCAGTTTTTAGGCGAAACTCTATCCGTTCTCTCCAAAATTTAAGGAATCACTAACATTTCTAACCCTAGGGGGTAAGGATGTTACAATGCTACTGATAGGTGTATTTAGACCAAGTTTAGTAATCAAGAGAGTGATAATTTGTCTATATGTGGATCACATGTTATTCATTAGCATAAATGAGAAAGGTATTGATGAGACTAAGAAGTATTTCTCCTTACAGTTTAAGATGAAAGGGAAGTTGCTTGCCTTTTCTTCAATTTTAGATGGCTGTTTGGATGTTGATTGGCTAACTAGTTTGGCTGAAAATAAGTCCATGTTTGGTTAGTTATTTACTCTAGTGGGTGGAGCCATATTTCAGGCTTCAACGAAGTAGACATGCATATCTCATTAGACCATGGAGACGAAACTTATTGTAGTAATGGCTGTAGCTAAAGAAGTGGAATGGGTAAGAAATCTTTTGTTAAATATAAAGTTGTCGTCACAACCGATGCTATTTGTTTCTTTGCATTGTGATAGTGAGGCAACAATATATGGCAAATTCAGTAATGAATATATTTGGAAATCTAGACATATTAGTCTCAGACTTGCCTATGTTAGGCAATTGATTTGAAAAGGTGTGATCACCATTGTATATTTAAAGTTTTGTAATAACATGGCAAATCTGTTTACAAAAGCTTTGCTTAGAGAAATGGTGAAATCTACCTCCAGTGGAATGCATTTGAAACCATTCGTTTGAATCACTAGTAGTGGGAACCCATCTCTTTCTCTAATTTTAATTAGCTAAAGAGTTTAATGGGTAACAACAAACTACCGATAAGTGATTAGATGTTGCACTTTGTTGATCATTGAATGCATATATTTGATGTTGAATGTTCTGGATTCTTAATGAAATCCATAGCTTCAATTTTTGTAATATGGATTTCACCTATATGAACAATGTGGGATGGTGGTGTCCTGGCAAAAGTTGAATACTTTTGTATATTATTCATAAATCTAGCATTTATCGTAGGGCCATTTAAGCATGAGGATTTCTATATTTTGGAGATTGATACATAGAAAAATGGTTGTGACTTATCTAGTTATAAGATGCGAACTATGGTTTAACCTATCAAGGCATAGTCAATGTAGTTGTAACCTTGACAAGTTTACACTAATCGGAGGTTCTAATGACGCCTTCATTATGGATATATCCATATAACAAAAATTATCATAGCCCAAGTGGGGGATTGTTGGTGTAGGCTAAGATAATTTGAAGTTGGAATAAAAAAAATTAACTAATGCAAACGTTAATTATTTAAACAAAAGCCATATATGGGGCCAAAGTCCGAATTATTTAAACAAAGAATTATGAAGCAATTACGCATGCTTTCTCACAAAGCTTTGTTCATGTTATATTAATTTGCAATCAATGGCCCAATAAGACAATTGCATGGTTTGGGGCAAGCATTTGGCATACAGGTGAAATGTTAAACAAGTTTTTGCTTCATTTGCTATCTAAATAGAGAACAACATGGGAGCTCCGTGGTGCTGAACACGCCCAGTTTCTATACTTTCCGTTGGATGGATAAGTTTTTTTTTTTACGTAAATTAGTTAACTAATGGATGTCTTTTTATCCTATCCAAATCAGTTAATTTTGTGAATTAATGAATATAGCAAACAAGCTATTTGGCTAATTAATTTGCTAGTATATTTAAATCTTTTGCCAGCAATGTTTTTCTATACCTCTCCTTTTCACCAATCTCCTACTAATATTGAAAGAAATTCTCTCAAATTTTCCAATTAAGAGAATTATGACTTTAAATTATTTTGGAAATGAGTTTGCCTGAACCTTTTAGCATATTCATAGTGCAGCAAATAACACTTTAAAGTGTCCTGATTCAAAGTCTTACATAATACCACTTTCATACCAGTATGTAAACGCCTTGTGCTACTGTTGAATGGTAGAATAAGACAAAATCACTTTTGCACTTTGAGCCATTTATGCTTTCCCTTTTTTTCCCCTCTTTCTCTCTGTGGAATGTACATCTTCTTGAACCTATTTTTTTCCAAATTTCAGTAATCAATTCATCCTAATAATAGAGAAAGGGAAAACAAGAAAAGAAATTTGCCCAGATAAAATGCGTCCATGAACAAGTGACGAGGATGAGAATCAATTAGATGGGGTGTAGTCCAACATGCCCAAGATTTCTTGTGACCATGTTTTTATCGCTAATCAATTGACATAACAACGTTATTTTGCTATATTGTGTATTTAGCTATCATTGTAGCCTAAGTCACTCACAATACATAACCACACAAAACATTATAGCAAGATTGTCTTAATGGCTTTCTAAGTTCCTAATTGTGGATAGATGGCAGTACCTCATATGTTAAAGGAGAGATTGAATCAAGGTCCAAACCTTATCAAATGTAAGATTTGAGTGAGTGCCCCTGAATTTGGTCTTTGCCTCTTCTACCTATCTATATTTACATCTTTGAATGATCGTTTTCTGAAAGATTATAATCTCCTTTAAGCTCACTAGGTTTCATTGGGTTAAGTGTGCCCTATTTACCTTCTGTTACTAGAGAGTTATAAATCCGACATCCTATTTTTCGGGAAGCTCTTGTGGGCATCTACTGCCACTTTTTAATGAGCACTTTGTGGTGTGGCGTTTGTGGCATTCAGGAGTTCCTCTAAGCACGTCCCTTCATAGCCATTTGTGAGACATTTTTATGGAACTAATTTATGTCTCTTTTATTCCATAGTTTTAGAGTCAAGTGAGAATTTCTTTGAGAGTTTTGTTTTCTATGATTTTGTTGCTAGTTTAAGATCCATCCTTGCTTTTGCCTTGATCTCGTTTGGCTCTATATTGTTGAGATCATTCTTGTAGTCACTCTCATCATAGTGGATTCATTGTTGTCTCTTATGATTTTCGATCTTTGGACTTGGATTTCCACAATAAATTTGTATGCCCCTTGTTTTTTGTTAATCTGGCTTATTTTCTCCAGTATCCACATATTTCTGATTTCTACTTACACCATGCTTAATTTTATTGATTATTTTTCCTAGCAATTGATATTAAAGCTGGAATCTTCATATTCGAGTTTTAATATTTGCTTCAAGAAAGTTTTCAGTTGATATTGAGAAGTTTGATAGCAAGATTGATTTTGCCGTCTTCCATCCTTGGATTTAGCCCAAAAGGGGTTCGTTTGGTTTTGAAGTACGACCCAAATTCGTTGGAATTATTGCTTTGGATTTGACCATTTTGCGTACGTGAGTTTTGATTGGTCCAATGACAAGACATTACTTTCCTTTGTGAACTTTGCCCAACTATTGTTGTTTTGATTTCCACAAGTGCACGGCTTATTGTTGTAACACTTGAGAGTGTTGTCCTCAGGGATGGGAATGTAATTAGATCTCTAATAAACTACTAAGTAACTTACACTAAACTAGATTGAACAATGACAAATAAAGAATCTATTTTAACTAACTCAACTAATCAAATGCTCCTAAATCAAGTCATAGCAACAACAAAACCAAACTAACCTTATTATTTTTACAAAATTAAACTCAATGCCACTATTCAATCCTCTAAAATTCTGAAATTAGCCACGGCTCAATCCCCTAAAATTCTGAAATTAAGCAAAAACAAACAGAAATATTTAGGAATTAAAAATTTGGGCATGATTCGAATCAACAAAGTCAAATTACAACCACACTAACTACAAGCGCAACCAGCAACTGCGAAACAAAGCGAAAGAATCCCATAAATGTAACGCCCCCAAATTAAACATGTTTCACTGGTTGTATTTTCCTTAACAAATCCCTTAATTATAATCTAGACAACCCAATGATAGGGGTATTACCGCCGTCCAAAAGGACAAGGCTTGAAACATGGGTGCTATAAATAACGCAGTTAAGCGTAGCTTCAATCATACACATACACACCTGATCAATCCATATATAATGAACTGTTAACCAATACAAGGTTTTTACACGATAGTAAAAATAATTCACTATGTAATCTGCATCTCCATCCATTGAAGATTTCAATATACAGCTCTAAAATATGCATATACTGTATTATTGCTGATTCATACAGATTTCCTTGCTCAACTTATTCTCTTCTGCTGCTTTGCTAGCA